>PYXC01002152.1:245000-505000 GCA_015244755.2 Tenualosa ilisha | reverse complement strand
GCCCACATTCTCATCCACCCTGAATCATCTCAGCTAGAACCTTTTTTTTACACAGTCTGCTCACTTTCCTTCAAGCACTTGCTAATGGGCAAATGAAACCGTTAAAAGCTACTTCTTAACTTACAAAACATCTGCTCCTCTGTATTTCACACTAATGATGTCTTAGACTTTGCATTACTGAGGAGAGTATGTGTGGGGACTGATGTACAGTGTCTAAGAGACTGCTGGGTATAAGGGTGTTTTTTGTTGTTGCTGTTCTCCTGCTGTATAGTGCTGAATCATGCCCTCTCAGTCATCCCCATGGTCTCCTCCGCTCTGGTGCTTCAAAGGGGGCTGCAGGGGACAGGGGTGGGGGAACCAGACAGGCTGTGACTCCCACAGTGGCAATGTGGGCATGGCTGTTGGTCTGAATCTATGCGAGATAGATGGACAAGACAGTGTGTATGTTCTGTATGCATGTGTGTGTTCGTGTGCTTCTTTGCCAGTACACAGAGGGACATCTATGTTTAGCTGGTGTTTAGAGTGCAATGCTGAGAACAAGTGCAGGGAAAAGCTGAGATGTTTTCATCTCTCTCATGCAGTGGAGTCAGGGAAAACAACACCAGGTTATCTCACTTTCTCTCCCTCTCTCTCTTTCTGAGTCTGCAGTGGTGAGGTGTCGTGTGGAGGTGAGTCAGTAAGAACTCACCAAAGTGGGAGGCTTGGAACACTATGGGAAAACACTCAGACATGGCCCATCTCTCTCCATTTTAACAACCTCTCTCTCTCTTTCTCTCTCTAATCCCCACTTTGGGGTTCCCCTTACAGACAAATATGGTGATACTGCAGCATCACCTGCAGTGCATGAAACTGCAAGCATAATTCAACAAGAATGGAAGTACACTAAAAGGTTGCATCCTGATCTGTTCACATAAACCTACTTTGCCATCCACTGCCATCTATTCGAATGAACACTTTTACTTTAGTTGAGAATGCCTTTGCAAAAAAAACACAACAAAAAACTTCATCCCTAAATGTCCTCTTCTAAAGCAGACTCTTCTGCTTAGCAGGCTTAAAACAGAAGTAGCCTGAGAGATACTTTGACATCACAGGTGAACCTAACATCTGTAAACTGAAGTAATTACTAATTACAGAGAACAGATAATCTTACAGCAGACAAGCAGCTAAACACAAAAAAAACACACAAGAGCAACACTACAACAACTCTGAGCCCATCAGATATTTCCAAAAATGACTCCCAAATCTCTCTGATCTTCCCAGCAGGATATTTAAAGCAGTGTAAATAAAGCCAAAGTGCTCTGATGAACCCTGAGGCTCTTTAAACTGAGGCCTGATGAGCACTTTCCATGGTTTTGCTCTCCAGTCGGACTAACAGGCTGGTCAATTTTCCATCATTTTCAATTTGAGCATTTTGCACCATGGCGACCCACTAAATGCAATCTTTTTGAAATGTCATGTCTTTTTAATTTATCATCTAGATAATAATTACCTCTTTGGCAGCATCCCCTGAGGCTGTCTTGTCCCTCTAGCTCAATTTTTGGTCTTTGACACACACTTCCCTGCTCTCTGTATCTTTTCATTCTTACTTCTCCACTCTTCTCTCCAATACATTTTTCTGTCTCTTGCTGTTTTCTCTGTTATGCTCTCCCCTCTCTAAAATATTTTGCTTTGCTTTCTGTTTCTCTCTCTTTCTCAGTCTTCCCCCCTTTCTCTCTCTCTCTCCACCAGTTCCTCTCAGTCCCTTTCTTGCTTTCTCTCCCTCCACTGCTCCCTGTGCCCTGGGCTCACACACAGGCTTCCTTGACTGGGAGCCAAAGCCTGCTGCAGGGCCCATCGATCCAGAGGAAACCAGGGGCAACAGGCCACTGGACCGCCATCACAGCAATCTCTGTGGGATGGCCCTGTTAACCCTTAACCTCCACAGAACAACACAGCTAGCTCAACAACATTGATGGCAAATTCATTTTGCTACAGTATTTCTATTCCACATTACAAACTATGCCATTGTATTATGTGATGTAACAACAATGTTATTCAATGTTTATTAAATGTAGCTTAACTCACCTTTAAAGTCTGCAGAATGTTTATAAAGTGACTAATAAAGTGGACAGTAGAATCCAACAATACACTGCACTGCATCTCATGTAAACCTGCATCTCATCCCTCTACTGGGATATTTCTATTAGTGATGGGATCAAAAGCTGATTGTAAAAAGCCATCAAATTTTCTGTTAGCTGATGCAATGACTGTGTCTGTCAGGAGAGGCTCTCCCATCTGTCAAAGATCAGGAGCCAGGATATGGATGGACCAGGTTGCAGAATGTGTCAAGTGCTCATTGACATGAACTGACGACAGACCTAAATCCATAGATTAATCTCAATTTCATTCAGCCCTTGATTATCCAGCTGGCTGAAAATAGCAAATGTGGTGGTAAATACACAAAACATTCTGAATATGTCACAGACTTACCTACAGCCAGCACTGACATGCATGCACCCACACACGTGAGCTTAGCCATTTAATTTGTTTAATTGAAGTGAATACCCTATTTAACAGCTTTCCATGAGTGCTTCTACCAGCTTCTTTAAGGCCGGTGGAGCAAGTTAACCCAGTTATGGCAAAGGCTAGCATGTTTCCTGGCACCTGGTATTCCCCTGGTAGCAAGTTAGCCTAGTTAGAAAAGAGGATCGACACACGCCGTTGAATTGGCAGTGTCTCTAAAATTCTCTGAGGAGCAATAACTTCAAAATAGGTTATTTGCCCTAGATGAACCACTAGCTAATCAGATGTAGCAACTGACTGTGCTTTGTGTATCCCAAACTGTGAATGAAGAAATATTGAAGACATATTGAGTATAGGAAACAGTTACTTTGTGAACAGCTGTCATAGTTGAAACTACATATGACTCCATTTTCCTGGTTGAAAGTAGTCTTTTGATGCAATGTGATGCGATGTGAGATAATCAGCACTTAAGGAACATTTACTTTTTTGAAAACTGCCAAACAGACACAAGAAAAAGCTGTAAAGAACCATTTGCAAGAGTCATGAAGAGCTGATTCACATTAATTTAGTTTAGGCTATCCATTACACTGTGATTTTTTGGCATATTTTCAACTGAACTATCTGTACATTGAAATGAACAGACCATAAACCAATAAAGAATACTTTCAGCTGAATAAAAATGACTATCACCCAATTTATAATCAAGTATAGTCAAGCAATCTACAACAAGAACATGTAGCAATCATATTTAATACAAACTGACACTACACATTCAAATTCATTTATCAGGGTCAAAGTAGATCCCCTAACATACGTCGCCAAAGAGCTGGCAGCAGACCTACACGCACTAGGGCAAGTAAATCTGCCTGCCCTTTTAACTTCCCTTACAGACATTTATCTACCGTTTAATGCCCTCAAACCTGAGTGGTACAACATCTCCAAACACACACAAATACAATCATGCAGGCACCCTTTTATCAATTAACTATCATAGGAATCTAGCATCTAACAGTTGATGAGTGTTCCACCAGTCGTTTTATACTTGTCAAAATATATCTGAAACCAGGACCACGTTCAAAGCACCAATGCATTGAATTACAACACACCAAAATAAGAGTTAATATTGTATCACATGTTGTGTTGTCTTTGGTGTAGAAGGCCTACCTTGATCTTTGAAGGGCTTCATATGACAATATCTAAATTTTATAAAGCTATTCAATTGTAGACTGTTATAAAGTCAAGACAGGTTTTTTGGCTAGTCCATGACAATTACTATCAGTTCTTTTTACACCATCTATGAGGCAAATAACAAAAGCGTACTACAACTCTAATCAAAGATATTTGAATACTGACCACTCCGCTTCAACCCTCTCTGGTGATAGAGCCTATAATTCTAGCAGCCTTACAGTTTGCATGTGCAAGTTTGAAGTTTGCCTTAGTTTAAATGGTCACTCTTGTTCTGCATGGCTTGAATATAAATTTTTAGGACAGGCTATATTATCACCCATAAAACAGATTATTGCTTGTTGTTTCAGTTTTCAAGGTGCAGACAGCGCCACTAAAATAGGCCTTGATGCAGACCTTGAAAAAGCCTCAAATCATTCCCACATCCACCCTACAGGCTAGGCTATAGAGCGTACCGTGCGTATCTATATGTGTCTGGGTATGGCTGCATGGTTAAAATTATCCAACTCAAATGTACGCTATACGAAACAAACGTTCCCTCTCAATGGTACTTAATGAAAATGTGCGCTCAGATCACGTCCATCAATCTGAAATTATTCAGTTGTTTTTGCCTCGTGAGCACTTCAGACGCCTCCTCTGACCCTAGTTAGATCCTCACATCCACCATCAACTGGTACTGCTGTATCTTAGCAACGCTGCCTGATGGGTAGGGATCGGGGTCCATATAGAGGAAGAGACCCTGCTGCCTAAAATGCGATGCATAAGATACAAAGGCAATGGGTTTCACAGAAGGGACCATGATTACAAGGGAAAGGGGGGTCAGTACCCTAGCCAGTAGAGAAGACGCTGTGATTTGGCAACGAATTCAAACCCCTGCCATTTAGAATATCACTGTAGCTATGTTACTTGAGTAAGCGTAAACTTACCGTAGGCTACAATCAAAACACCATGTTCAGACAATCTATTGCTCTAAAAAATAACACACAATGTAGGCTAGCCTACATGCTGGTTCAGTACAGCCTACCTCGCAAATCTTGATCCACCTTTCCAGGAAACGCTATCGACAGCGTCTCTTCTTGTCAATTTACCATTGACTCTCCATGTCCATGCATATATATGTACATATATATTTTTGCTCAATTCTTTTAAAGCTCAGTCTCACAATACTAGGATAGCACTTGCCACTGTCTATTCCAGAAGAGTGGTAGAAAATCATCAAAATCTGTAGCAGCTGCTGAAATTCTAAGGGTTGCTGTGGTCCTTGCAGACGAGTACTGAATCAGTCCAGATGTGTTATGAGTCCTCTTAGGCATCGCATCGTCCCTGCCTCGCTGCTCCGTAAAATCCAGAGCTCTTCGGCCTCTCGTTCTGCCGGTCGCACTCCGACTCACTCTCCCAGGAACCGAGCCTGATCTCCAGCTCACATAAGACTGCTTGGAACGGACCCCGACCCCGCATTCCACTGACTCCCATCGAGGATGCCGGGAAGTGTAGTCGTCGTGATGTGGACCTCACTCTCTAGACAGGACCTATGCAAAACAGTAGGGGGGCACACATCCTTGGACGTTGGAGCAAAACTGTGCATAACTCATTAACCAAGGAAATCATAATATGAACTTTAATCCCAGCTCTTAGACGTCGGTTTTAGAAAATCAAGTCTCTGAATGACCGTTTTTATGTCTTCGTCAACTCACACAGAATATATCACGGTGGAAGTTTGCGTATCTGACCGGTTATCTGACCGCTCACTTTCACGTTTTCGAAAACATTCTTGGTGAGGGTTGTCTGTACGACCAAACTAAAGAGAAGTTGCACCTGTCAAAATTACAAATTTTTTACAAATCCTGGATTGTGTAAATATCTTACATACGTGAACCTTCATAATTCGACAACATAGCCTGTGGGCTATTTGTATTGCATGTTCTTGCAGCACAAGCAAGGGGAATGCAACTACAACCTGCAAGAAAAACGATGTTTGCTCATAAACCCACAGCATCCTTCCTGTGATGATGGTATCGTTCTCCAAACAAAGAGACCATTTCTTGTTACCAAGTACACCATCGCCACCATGTGGCCATAACCGAAATTTATTGGATTGTTGTACAATTGTGTACTGCGATAGACGCGTACTCGACATAAATGTTCGTGGGCGGTTACAATTATGATCTTTTGACTGGCATATTCATTTGTGCATATATGTATTATATTTCATTTTGCATTCAATTGTGGCGGCTTTCACTTTAGGTGTCATTTGGATGACGATGCCAAGACTGGCCTCTTCTGATTGCGCCCTAGGCTTTCGTTCCCGACCGTTTGTTTGCCAAAACCATAGTTGCTAACCAAGTTAGCTACTTTGTAGGTTGCAATGCAAATCATTACCAACCAACTAAAACGCAACATTGTGGCCTAACACTTTGAGATATTAAATGCCGTGAGAAAATCCACAAAAAACATCCACGCATCTGCTAAATTGTGCAGTTTAGGAACATAGCCACAGAACACATAGACAGATGAGGCTGCTTTATTCGTCGTCAATGGAAAAAATTATGCAGAGATTTGAGTTACACCTGACGAAGGAGCTTTGCCTGAATTATTACACATGAGTGCATGTGTCTCTTGAAAACATTTTGCTTTCCGGTATATACTGGTCTTGCAATTGGATGATTTGAATTAGTAAACCCAAACTAACCAAAGACAACAAAAGCTCTGAGTTTAGTCCCGCCTTATAGCAACAATTCCCAATAAGTGTTAAGTATCATGTGATAGTACCGCCTTAAATATTTAAGCCCGCCCTCTGCGGTGCTCCATTGGGCACTTAATTGACAACTGACAAACATGGTGTCCAATGAAATGCATGTTTTTTGAAACAGCTCCAAGGAATGTCCTACTATTGGTTCTTTGGAATTTAAAACTATTTAAACCGTTTGAGCGGGTGGCAAGCAGAAGTGGTGTGGTACTTGCTGAAAGAGAGACGAAATGACGTTTTAGGAATGATTTTAACTGGGTAGTATTGTTGACAGCATTGGGTCGCAAAACTTGGATTATAATTCCCCTTTCTTGTAAAATCTCATCGGCTCATTACTGTTGAAAGGGAATAAGGTAAGAGGTGTTCCAAATATATTTTAGTTAGATCTTAATCGCTAACGTTAATCAGCTGGCGTTAGCTAGTAACATTAGCTCGGGCCATTCGTGACCTTTTGTTGTAAACACTATCGTTAATTTGAGTGTCATTATGTATTCTTTACGTTTCGTTATTTATCACGAAAGCATTTAACTTTCCACTTCACAAACTAATTGCTGCCGCCGATGTTTTCAAATTGTGCTAACGTTATCGAAGTTGCTATGCTGCACACATAACTGTTAGCCACAGATGTGTTGTTTCCTATGGATATTGGTAGCTGCATCAGTAACCTATATGTTTTTGACATTTAACGTTCGCTTCTTCTGGAAAAGAGAAAATATGCGCTCACCATTTTCATTTTTGTACACATGCATTGAATGGGCATGCGTTAGTCTACCGTTTAATAGCTCGAACTGTGGTAAGCCCAATAGCTAGCAGAACGTCAATGTAAAGTTGGCTGATTCTGTGTCAAGTGAACTCGTAAAGATATGGCACTCCACTATTGATAACTTCTATGAAATCGCATCCGCTTGAATGTTTGATGTGTAAGCCAGTTTCAAAATAGTATACCCATAAAAGGAGCTGTGATTTTCCTTTGTCAGCTGCATGTTTCTATCACCTGCAAGTAATGTTAACAGTTGAAAGTCTTTGTTCTGGTACTACTTGCCTTAAATTGATCTGGTGGGGTTTCTTCGCCTTTCAGCCAATGCTAATTTCGGTGCATGTTTACTTGTTTCGATGATTGTTACTTTAGTAGTGTATACTACATTTGAAACAGACCTATGCAGTTAATTCAAAAATGGCTTAAGTGTAGTTTACAATCCCTGCTTTTAACACGGCACACGCACTATACTGTGTCATCGCTTCAAACTTGTAAGTGGATTCTGTTTTTATCACAGGGTTGTGATCATGAGTTCCCTACTGGAGTCGACGCATAACCTCATGCAGGTTTTCAGCGGTAAACTGGAGGATTTTCTTAAAGAGATTGATGATGTCCACATGGTTTGGCTGGAAGAGATTGAGCAGGAGGCTCAAAGAATGTTCTCCAGGTTGGGCAAACGTTTCTTTCCTGTGAGATTTGACCAGAGGTTATTGGAGAACTTCTGTTTGTTTACCTATGTGTGATGTTTTGTTGCAGTGACTTCAACACAGAGCCAGAATTAATGCCGAAGACTCCATCCCAAAAGAAGTCCAATCGCAGGAGACGAGTGTCTGTAGGGCAAAGTGAAAATAGAGCCAAAAGACGGTAAGACTGTGTGACTTGTGTGTCAGATTGATATTGTATATCTGCAATGAAATCTGAAAGAATTATGTGACACTTCTGTGATGTTTACTTTACATCATCACTCCTTTTTATGATTAGTATATTTACCTGTAAAGTTTTTTCTGTCTGTATTAGTCATCTGCTTTGACTTCCAGTCTCTCTAAGGGCAAGCGCAGTAACCTGCGCCGATCCTCAGTTCAGCTCTCCCTGAACTCGATTCCTGAGAGCCCATCCGCCACAGCAGAGGCAGATGTCGAGGAGCCCCAGCGCAGAACCCGACGGAATAATGCCAAGGCGGCTGCGGAGCAAGGGCCAGTGAAGCGCAGCACACGCAACAAGCCCACCACTGCCTCCACATCACAACAGGAAGCAGAGGGTGACCTCCTTGAGGAAGAGGAAGCCATCCCGGAAGAGGAGGAGGCTCCAGTGAAAGCAGTGACAACGGAGCCAGTCAACTCTGCCCAGCCTCCACAGGTGTCCTCCCCAACCCTGGCAGATGTCAAAAAGGAAGTGGAAGAGGCTCAGGTGTCCAAACCTGGCACTGTGGTTGTGCCGGAGACTCCACAAGGTCCCCCATCCCGCACCTCTGTGCGTCGGTCAATAGCCCCACGGCATTCCCTGGCTGGCCTGAGGAGGAGCCTGACGCAGGAGGCGGTGAGGAGGGCCTCTAGACGCTCCTTCCTGAAGAAGAAGGCAAGAATGAGCAGATCAACCTGCAGCAGCTCTGTTAGTGGTGAGTCCTGCCAACCTAGTAAGGATGAAGATGGCCTTTAATGAGATGTAATGAGAACATTCATCACAGATGCTTATAGTAGCAAAGGCATTTATTAGAATCTTGCCAGGGCAAAAACAGTCAGTATTTTTATGTCAGCGCTCATCCGTGTTGATCTTAACTTGCCCAAATTATGATTGCTTCCTCTTACTGTTACTCTGTAGAGCCCATGCCCCACGTGATGTCCAACTGTTCCCTTTATCAGCCCCCTGAAAATGACAGATTTGTAACAACACCATTACATTATAATGTTGGAGTACATTTTTCTCTGGAAAATATGTGGCAAAGTTAATGAAAATGTAGCCTAAAACATTTCAGGACCTTACACTCAATCTAGACCATAATCGAACATAGCCATTCCAGGTCCAGCTCAATGTACCATCCCTCCTTCTATTGACCTTTCTTCGTCATTTATGTACAGAGATGTAGAAGTCGGCAACTAAAATGTAAATAGAGCTGATCACTGTCTTGTCTTTGTCATCTGATTACTATATCTGTAGAGGATGTCTGCCTTGATACTGATGGAGAGGAAGTTGAGGAGATGGAGAGGGAGGAAAAGGTTGGAGAGTGAGTATCTGATTTTTGAATCTTCAGTTGAAGCTCAACTGCTGAATACACTGCTCAGCTATTAACCATATTGGTTTTAATTCTTGACACACCATAACATTTTATTCTTTTGTTTGCACTTGAAGTCTTGCATTGAACATTGAACTTTTCTCTGCAAGAAGTCTGAGTTGAAATGTCGCTTGTTTCCACATTGTGCTAGTGTTGAAGAACCATCCGTCACAGTGACTGGGCCCAGCCCTGTGCCACAGATTATGGTGGAGGAACCGGCTATAAAGCAGTCTGAGGTAAATGCAAGTTATAAACCTCATCTACGAAGCGAAACCATTTCCAATTCAAAACAAGGGATCCACTGATCATGGATTTCTGGGCAGATATTGATAAATGTTTGGCTGGTGGTGACCAATATCAGTGCTTGTGTTAGTTATACCAATAAAGGGGACATAGAATGGGGAACAATTTTTGCCTTGGCTTTGATGAATTAGAAGAGGTTGTACATGGCTAAATTAACATGAAGCATGGTTGTGCCCTCCTTCATATGGAAAACTTGAACTTAAAATGGGGCAGTGGTAGCATAGCAGTTAAGGAACCTGACTGGTGTGCTAGTAACCTGGAAAGTTGTGGGTTTCAAATCCACTGTTGTGCACAGTCCAGAGTCTGCCACTGCTGTGCCCTTAAGCAAGGCACTTCACCCTAAGTTGGTCTAGGGGAGACTGGACAATTCCAGAACAATTTCTAGTTACCAAAATGTAAGTCACTTTGGATAAAATGGCTGCTAAAGGCATAAATGTAAATGTAAAAATACCCACTAAAAATAGATGAATAAGAAGTCACAAAGCCGGTGTAGTTCAATTGTGGTTACCAAAGAGGGTGCCATTTAGTCCAAAGGACCATTTCAATACACAGCCTGAATAAAAGGTTTTAATTAGGCTTGTAAAATTGCACATTTAATAAATTAAAGTTTAATATATTCTATTTTAACATCAGACAACAAGATGCAACACTCTATTCATCCATTCTTTGTCCCCCTTTAAAATACAGGGGAACAAAAATATGATAAGCTTCTATGTTAAAAGTAATAATAATAATAATTAGTGAAACATTTTAAAGTCACAACATTCATGTGTCACGCAACTTTTTCTAGTGCAGGATTGATGCAACATAACAGATAAATGAGAGCCACTGCTACTGGTTAATTCCTATCTGTTAACAAACTAGGTAGTCAATAAGTTCAGTATCATCTTAAACGGATGGTGCACTGATGTCAGTGCTGTCCAATTCAAAGCAGATCTAAGGAAGCGAATTTGTCATCAAAATAATTTTACTTTGCTTTTATTTCACACAAACATGTAGAACAGTCAATGGGTTATGTCTGAAATTGAATTGGTCTTTACCCTGCTTCCCTTTGGGCTTGTCATCACCACCTTCTCTGTTATGTCAAACAGGAAAAGGAAACAGAACAGCAGTCAGAAAGGCCCAGTGAGCAGGTCACCCGCTACACACGCTCCATGGCCAAAAACACCCCCACACCCATATCCTCCAGCTCAGTTTCCCGCATTGAGAAGGCCCAGACTCCTCCATCAACATCAGGTGATTGACTACCATTTTTAGGGCTGACATTCACTAAAAACTGGTTTGTTTCCTGAACTATTGTCAAACACATAAATGTCACGTCGTCTTCCTGCACAGTTCTCAAGACAGTGTTACTGGAATTTTTGAAATAATTGTAATGTGACTGCAGTCACATGTACAAATTAGAGTGTAGAAAAGGCCATTTCTGTTTTTTTGGATATCTCTTGTAAACAACATTTTGTCGCCATCAGCACACAAAAGAATCCGTATTTATCTTTGAGTGTGAAATTGTTAGTTGTGTTTCTGTGTATGAGGTTGTTTAAGTGTTTATCTAATAAGTCTTATCTCTGCAGATCAAGGAGGTAAAACACCTGCAGGATCTCAGTCGTGAGTAATCATTTCTGTGCAAAATTATTTTTTTTATCTTTGTCCCTGTGTGTGAGATGAGGGTACTAATCTTTGTCTCTTCTCTCTCAGCGTGTCTCGGTTTGGCTTTAAGCGCAGGGTAGACAGTACAGCAGACGATGTGCCTAAAAAGAAGATATCTCCTAAAAATGTCTCCCAGTCGGTAAGGCTGTCTTAATTTGCCTGGGCATGATCAATGTCTCAGTCCAGTTATCTGTGTCTGTATTAGAATTGCAACTAACAAGCATTTTCAGTTGGCAATTAATTTAATTGTTGACAAATAACCAAGTAATTACTGGTAGTTGCTTGAATATCTCTCCAGTTTAATATTTGTGGTAATTAAAAGGTGACCTACACAAATACTGTGCTTGGTAGCAAAATGGAGCTCAGTGAAGTGAGACCAGCTTTATCGACTGACCTTGGTAGTGTCGCTTTAATTTTGATGTTCATGCTGGCCTGTAGATTAATCATTACCTCTCATTCTCTCTTTCACGCACAACAGGCAGTCAAACCCCACATGAAGTCATTCATCCACACTGTCCAGAAGAACCAGCTGTTGATGATGACCCCTGGGTCCCTGGGCCGCAGCTCTGTCATGTCCTTCATCAAGCACGGCACTCCCGGCAGAGTTGACCCCAAGGTACACAGCAGCAATGTTTGGTTGTCTGGATTTACATATGCTGTGTGTAGGTAGTTTGCATGATAATATGGTGGGTGTGTGTATGTGTTTGTGTGTATCTGATGGAATGGATATTGTGAAGGGAGCTGCTAACTGGGGTGCCTTTGTCTCTGCAGCTGTCTATTGGTTTAGTGGTAAGTGTGAGTTCATGTTTAGGAGGTTTGTGTGTGTGCACATTTGCTTTTAGTGATTTAGCCCAACACTGCTGTCTCATCTGTGTCTTTGGGATGATGTCTTGCCATTCTTCATTTAGCCTACATCTCTTGGGTGGAGGATGTTGGTGGTCTGTCTTTGTGGGTGTATGCATTTAACAAAATCAGACAGAAGAGGAATGTTGGGTCACCCGTCTTGTCCACCAAGCTTTTCCCCCACTCATAGCCACATGTTTTGTTGGGTTATTTATTTATTTATTTATTTAAAAAATTGATATTTCATAAATTCTGCCACTGAAATGCCTTTTCTTTCCGATGAACCTCATGCAGAATTTATAATGCAGCTAGGGGGGCTAAGTGTTGCAATTCATGTTTCCTGTAACTAACAGCATTAACAGTCACAGGCTGCGTAAAATATTCACCTTTGGTTTTAATAATAGTCCTGACTTTTACCATGTTTCACTGTAGCAGCAAAGCAACACACATTTGCGTAGTCACAATAGACTTGACCTAATAGTGTCAGTCTAAAATTCTTCACAGGAAAGGGAGCGACAGAAGCTGGAGGCATTCAACAAGAAAACTGAACAAGAAAATGAAAGAAAGAAAAAGATGGAAGAGGAGAGGAAGAGGAAAAATGAAGAGCTTAAAAGGTATGTTGCACTGTGTGGACAAACAGCCCAGTTGAATTACAAATACTGCCAACATGTACATAGCATGCATGTATTTACTTCTTATATTTATAAATAAGAAAACGTTTTGCTCGTGAGGAGTACTGTGAGCATAGGAGTAATAGCCAGTCGACTATTATATCATCCATTGTGCATGTTAATGCGTACATTACACAACAAATGAATGCATGCATGCATTTAAATTATATTTATTTCTTCAATATGATCTTATTAGTTAGGAACTTGGTCTGTGTGTGTTGTGTATAGGCAGAGGGAGGAGAGGCTGAGGCGCGTGTTGGAAGCCCGTGAGCGAGGCGAGAAGGCGGAGCTGGAGAAGAGGAAGAAAGTGGAGCAGAAGATGGCCCAGTTCATAGAAAAGGATAAGGTACAGAGCTCAACCGTTTCCTTATGCACGTCATGCCAGTTACTGGATTACCTGCTATGGAATGCTGTATTGTGACAAACTCAAAACAAAGACTTGAAAACCAAGTCAGTTTGCCCTCAGGTCTGTTTGTTGATTAGGTATATTTGTCGTCATTTTCTGACTCCTGAAAGGTTAAAAATTGAATCCATGTTATGGAGAAACTGCAACAAACAAAAAAACACTTGTTTTGTAATAAGATGTGCTGAAGTCGCATGGTATTTATCCGCTACTTTGTGAAGTTGACTGTGAAGATTTTGTTGAAAAAATTTAATACAAATTTGGGATTAAAACAATAATTTCTGCTTCATATAATCTAGTTTGATCAAGAGAAAGGTGTATATACATTGGTTTCATTACACTTCCAGTTTTGCATCAGTATAATGAAGGGGGTTGGGGATGTCCTACCATGAAACATTGCTCTATTATTAACTGTGTGGCGGTGGTGTGTTCAGGCCAAGAAGACGGTGGCCACCAAGCGGCAGCAGGAGCTGGAGCTGCGCAGGAAGCAGGAGGAAGAGGCCAGGAAGAAGAAGCTGCAGCAGGTAGGGTGTTTACATTCACTCCTCTTCTCAGACCTCACTGAGATCTGCCGCCAAGAACCCCTGGCTTTGTTTAGGTCGGTGTGGTATTTTGCTGTACCTGACGGATAGTGCTATCTGCAGGTCAAGTGTTTTGTACAAGTGTGTCTCTCTCGGGAATATGCACTGGCCTGGTTTTGTGGTAGTTTTCCTGCAAGGTTTATACCATCTGCCTTCTACAAACTGTCACTCGTCCTACTTAAATATTTTATCCCACTTGAGAAATTCCTCTCCCACTGCTACTATTTCAATTCTGCACAGACTTGTTTCAGACCGACTCATTTTGAAGGCAAGTGTAGCCTTGTTTTAGTGTGTGAATGCAAGGAATAAATTACAGTGCTTCACAGGGGCAAATCCCAATAGGTCACTTTTAAATAAGTTCTGAATAAGATCAGGAGATGAATGTACTTTTTTCCCTCTCCCTCTGTCCTCTCAGGAGGAGGAGGAGGAAAGACGTCAACAGGAGCTACGTGCCAAAAAGAAGGCAGAGGAAGAGGAGCGGGCACGCAAACTGGCTGAGGCCCGCCGGCAGCTTGAGCTGAAGAGGGAGCAGGAGAGAGAGCAGGAGAGAAGAGCCGCCGCTGAGAGGTTGGTTCGATGGCCCTCGCTCAGTTTTGCGTGTCGATGTTTCATTTACTTTGTGGAGACATGTCTTACTCCCACAATTCCCTTTACATGTTCACCGTTCACATGTTCGGATGTGTCCTTGTAGTTGATACCTGCTCTCAGTCCCAACTGGGCGCACCAGCTGACTTTTTTTTGACACCAGGGGTGTACTCACCTATCCTGTACTGAGGTACAGGCGCTGTCCATGTAATATTACCTGGTGCATAATGTATGGGATTCTATGTTGTGGTGGTTATAGTAATGTGCTGTCTGGACTGTGCCCTGTTCTCCAGGCTGGAGAAAGAGAGGCAGGAGAGGGAGAAGGCCCTGGCTTTGCAGCTGGAGTTGGAGCGAGCCGCTCGGGAGAAGGAGCGGAGGGAGCTGGAGGAGAAGAGGAGGCTGCTGGAGGAGAAGAGGAAAAGGGTGTGTAGTGCGGGCAGAGTTTTGTGTTTGCCATTAAATAGCATGGAGATGTGGTGATTTACACTAGGATGGCAACTACAGCCATGCGCCATTAAAAATTTGTACAAACTATTTCTGTACATCAGAGCGAGATGATTAATTCGGAAGTATTCCAGTGTGTTGCTATTTTTGTCATGTAACATGACTAATTGATTGAGGCTAAAGCTGATATCTGTAGTGTTTTGTAGGATATAAGACCGTAAGCAGTTTGCCAGTTTTTAGAATTTATCATTGAGCATACAAATCTGAGCATGCTAGGCATGGGAATTGATAGGATTTTATCAGTATCAATGCTATTGTCTATTCTGCTTATCGGTCCAATTCTTTCAGTTACTAACTGTTTAAAAGGTATTCTACGCATTTTCTGTATCAGTATATAGGCCTGTAATATAACCTAATCTACTATGGTGATCATTGCAGTTTATTAGAATGAGGGAAACTGTGTAGAACTGTATTGTCACTTTCAACTTTGTATTCAGAAAGACCCATAGACCATGGTCTGAAAAACATGCCGGCATTGACAGAAGGAACTGATGATGTCAGGGGTACAATTGAAGCGTTTGATTCTCGGTTCAACTCGATTTCCGGTTCTCGATTCTAATCCCTAGAGCATACAAAACTGATTAAAATCTATGTGCTTCAAAATAGGGAAAAGGTTCTTGTCTTGTACTAAGCTTTCTGTCTTTCAGATATCTCACGATGATGTGTATTTGCCTGTCCCGTCACTGTAAAGGGGTGTGTTGCCCGGCATGTGTGTGTTCTCTGATCTGATCTGATCTGAGTGTGTATTTGTTGTGGTTGTTCCAGGAGGACGAACAGAGAATGGCTGAGGAGGAGCGGAGACGCGCTGAAGAAGAGCGCAGACATGCTGCTGCTGCCGCTGCACAAGAGGCCCAGGTCAGTAGATTTATTAATGCTGACTTAGCAAGTGTCACTCTGACTTACAGTGACGTGATGTTTGTAACCTTCTCTAACTAATGGCGCAAGTAAGAGCAGACAACTATTTGACAATGTTTCAGTTGAACAAATTTAAAAGCAAAATTTGAAAACCTTCAGTTTCATGACTTATGTGTAATGCAAAGTGAATCTGATGTAACCATTTTTGCCTTTAAAATGCACAGCTGAAGGCCACAGCAAGCAAGACAGCGCTACTCAACACGACCATCAACAAAGGGGCTGCTCTCAATGTCACAGTTGATCTTGAGGTACACATTCAAAATGTCTAACTTGGATATTAGTCAAAATGTCTGAAACTCGTGTAGTCCTAAAATCTAACTTGTTTGCCCTGACTGTTCAATGAATCCCTTGCCTGTACTTTAGAGCACGCTCATGAAGACTCCTGTGGGCAAAGGAGCTGCTCTCTTCAACATGTCTATTCAGAAAGCGCCTGCCTTGAATGTCACCGTCGATGTTGAGGTAAAGTGGCTTTATAAAATTTCATTTCTTTTTGACAGTCATTGAATTTGTTGCTGTTGGGCCACTTTGACAGTCATTGGGCCTCATGCAAGAAATTATATACAAATGTTTTTGTTTTGTTTTGTTTTTCACTTATATTTGCCAATATTTCCAATTTGTTTTTATTTTGTTAGTACCAGTTAATTTCCGTGATTCACCCATATTTTTTCTTCAGTAACACAATTATATTTAGGGTTGAGAGGCCTAATACAATCATAAGAAGTGGAAAAAGACCCTCTAAAACTGCCTGTTCCGTGCTGTGAAACATATGTCTAGAATGTGTGGAACCTAAAAAGAGATTGAATGCAGAATAAATGAGTACAGTTAAACGAGTGAAGGTGTTGGCAGAGAGAGTTTTAAAGTTAAATCTTTTGGGCATTTCCAAAGTGTGTGAAGGTATGCTCCACGGATAGCCTGAGGAACACTTCAGCACCTCGTCACTGTTTTTTGTCAGACAGTTGGCGGTGCACTTCAGTATTCTGATCCAGCGTGATTCTCCATTAAGAGAAAATGTTTTGGGATATAATACTGTATGTTTCAGTTAACAGAACCACATTTAGGCATAAACTTATTTTGATGCCTAATTTTAATGTGTGGCTGAGGGACTGAGGTGAACCTCACTAGTCATTGCCTAGATTGTAGCTGGATTACGAGCTGTCCTCCAGTGACCTGGTCCCTCTGTCTCCCAGAACTCCGTGATGAAGACTCCTGGTGGGACGGGATCAGAGTTCAATGCCTCTGTAGTGCTAGGTTCTAACGTCACTATGGACGTTGAGGTACATTGGTGATGGGTTTATTGAACAGTCTGTTGATAAAGGCAAGGTTCTCACAACTTTAAATTGTTTTTGCGGTGTTGCATGCACACATGTTGACATCCTTTGATGGATCCAGTAGTGGTCCTCATTTTCATTTCACTAACTTGGGTAAGGGTGCACACAAAAATGTGGTCTGGAGATGATGTGATCCAACAGTTATCTGGACAAGGCGGTGCCAGGTTAGTGCAGAATAATGTTCCACACGGAAAATGCTAGCTACTGTTGTTGACTGGGCAACTTCAGGTGTTGAGGAAGGTGATGGTAGCTAGTTTGATGAAGTCGTGCCCATGGTTGTACAACTGAAATGTTTGATTTACTGACATTGTTTATATGGAACAGTGTTCTGCTCTAACCAGGTACCGCCTTGTCTAGATAATTGTCGGATCACATTATTTGAAAAATCTGTGGCTATATTTGTGATTAACTGATAACAGAGTATTTGAAGAGGTTGGGGTTTGTGTTGATCTAGGCAAGCAATGTTCACTGTGTGGTGTTCATACTACTTTTATTTACATTTTATTTAACATATTTTAAGTATTTTTTTTTTTTTTTGGTATGACCTTCCTGATTTTTTTTTTTGTTGTTGTTGTTTGTTTTGTTTTATAAATAAATGCCCATGCAGTTCCAGACCATGTTACACTATATATGCTAACCTCGCAATACCTCACAGAAAACCCGGCTGCAGATTTCACATAATGGCAATGTAATAAAGGTCCTCATTCTTTCAACTTTCACCTTTTGACAGAAGTCACCGCAGTCCTATGAAATCACCCCGAAAGGCAAGAAAATCACCACTCTGGTCAACCCTGAAGATTATGGAATGGACCAGAACAGTGATGACTCCACTGATGATGAGTCTGCACCAAAGAAACCCATTCCGTCCTGGGCAGAGGGTAGGAGTTCTTTTTCACCGATTGCTCACCAAAAATGTCTCAGAAAATGCAACAAAAAAAATCTAAAGTCATTTACATCTACATTTACATTTTTTTTTCCTGTTTGGTTTCATATCTAGGTCTTCAGCTTCAGCAAGCTATCATGAAGCAATACTATGACCCCGTTGACCTTCACGCATACTTTGGGGATGTTGAGATGCCCAAACTGGAACGGATATTCCACAAAAGCAAACCACGCTTTTTCAAAAGAACCAGCTCTGCTGTATGGCACTCGCCACCTCGAATGGGCAGTCTGTCCCATTGAAGAGACTCTTTTGGGGGGGGGGGGACAAAAATATTTTCAGTTTTTTATTTCACTGTTTTTGTATTTGGTCATATTTTGACAAGATATTTTACAATAAAGTTTGTTCCAGTAGACGGAATTTACGTGTATGGGAGAATGCGTGGGATAGTGTAGTGTGGCTGTGATTGGTGAACTATTTGTATACTATCTTCTTGTCATCTACATGTCCTGTTTTTCTGCTCTTTCCTGTTGTGCATTGCAACACAAGATGCACTCATTAGTTTCTACACAGCTTCTGTGTATTTATATATTTCACTTTGCTGTAAATGTGTTGTGTTATCACTGATCACGGGTTGTACGTCTGATCTAAAAATGGCCTACATATTTTACATATTTTGATTTAGTTGCCAAGATGAATAAATCCCGACATGACACTCACGTGAATCTGTAGCCTGTTTGAATATGATTGCAGTGTCACACACAAGTCTGCGTTTTTATGCCACTTTATAATGTCTAATGATTGGATTCTTGATGTTTGCCCTGTTTGTCCTTTCTTCTGTGTGAAATAATGTGCTGTCCAGTGCTAGTGGGTTTATATATAGGCATCTTTTGGCATGATATTAGCCAATCGTAGTGTTGATGAGGCAGACTTCCTACCGCGCACACGCGCAAGTACTGTAGTGGACCAATCAGGAAAGGAGGCAGGCGGAGAAACGCCAGCAAGTTGGTTTGAAAACTGTTAGGCGAGGTTGGTACGATTTTATAAACAGCTTCTCTCATAAGGACAGGCCTTGTCATTGACAGTAAGTATCTTGTTGAAATTATTTCAATGTTGATTCAAAATTAAAAGCCGATGTGTTAGACGTTCAATTTCAGAATATACCAGAGAACGTTATATTTAAACGCCACGGTCAGCATTTAGCTAGCGTCAATCTCACCCTAACTAGCGATAGCTTACATCGGCCTTGAGCGCAGTAAGTTATTAAACAAGTTCGAGCGTGAAGCTGATTAGGTCTGTATTAGGCTAAAAGCTAAATGTGTTTTCTAGCCCGGCTTTAGGCTTTTTTTACGGACAATCAAGCGCGGCAACTAGAGCGGAACCATTGGATTTAGAAAATCACTGCATGATACTGACAATTAGCCTACAGCGACACTGTCATTTGCTAATTTATGGCTATCTGTTCTTGGCATTGTCCATTGTACAATCAAGTTTGATGTTTGTGTTGACAAACTTCCATTGCACGATGTTTTTGGGTGCGCGTGTGTTGATATTGCTCATTGCTTATGTCTCTGAACGAGACACTTTGCCCCATTCCATTCGGCTTCAGCTCACATCACCTTTATAATAAAAAATGAGTGTAAAATCAATTCATTTAATGAATTAGAGTAATAATGAGTTATGATCAATCATTAGTGTGTGTACGCGAGATGCATTGTTATTGAGACCAAGGGCCTAGTGCTTCTCGGCAGTCAGATTTTTGTGGTGCCCATTAAGCTACAGTGATTTCCACCAAAGAACTCTCTTCTTTGTACAAATTTTAAGAAATGCTTTGAACACGATATCAGACGTTTTTTTTTGGTTTAAAATGCTAAATACACTGGTCGTGGGCTTGCAAATGCGTCATCATACATGTGCATCATATCAAATAATATGGCATCAATTGTGTTGCTCTGTAATTGTATCCATATTGATTATCTCAAACCGTTGAATGCGGATCCCTTCCCAGTGACATTGATCAGTGTTCGGAATATCCTGAAATGTCCTTTTTGCTTTCTCCAGAATCATGACTTCACAAGTGAGGCAGAATTATCACCAAGACTGTGAGGCAGCCATAAACAGGCAGATCAACCTGGAGCTGTATGCCTCCTATGTGTATCTTTCCATGGTGAGATGACAAGACTGAGAGTGCAAATATTATTTTAATGGTGCTAGTAAAAAAAAATGGATGTATGCATGTGTTTGCACAACCACAGGCTTATTACTTCGACCGAGACGACAAATCCTTGCCGAACTTTGCCAAATTCTTCAGGGCACAATCTCTGGAGGAGAAAGAGCATGCTGAGAAACTGATGAGTCTACAAAACAAGAGGGGAGGGAGGATCTTCTTGCAGGATATCCGGGTATGAGGAAAGACCAAATCATTTGAAATGTTGAATTTATTCAGGAAGTTTTATTTAATATTGTTCAGGCCAGCCATTTTGCGACCCAAACAGCTTATGCTTTATGCAATGTAAAACTGTTCCTGTGACAATGGCTTAAAACAGATTGGGCATAACTATGTCTGAAAAAGGTAATGCTGATGGTTTCCAAAGAACTAGACACCCAGTTTTCCAAACTTCTTTTACTCTCCCTCCATTTTTGACTGTGTGTGTGTGTTGTAGAAACCTGACCGGGATGAGTGGGGCAGTGGTGTAGAGGCTCTTGAATGCGCTCTGCAGCTTGAGAAGAGTGTAAATCAGTCACTACTTGACCTACACAAGGTCGCGACCGACCACAACGACCCACACGTGAGTCATCTTTGTTTTATATTATTATTGCTGAGTTTAATTATAGAGGAAATGTTTGCTGTTGAAATGTATGATGTATTGATGTATGATGTAATAAAATGTATTTATTGGATGGTCTCTCTTTTCTCTTTCTCCCTTTTTATCCTCCACCATTTTGTATTCCTCTCTTGCTGTCTACTTTGCTGTTTCTATCTATATTGTTGTTTCTCCCTTTATTTTTCAGTTGTGTGACTTCATAGAAACACACTACCTGGATGAACAGGTGAAGTCAATCAAGGAGCTGGCTGACTGGGTGGCCAACCTACGCCGGATGGGTGCTCCTCAGAACGGCATGGCCGAGTACCTGTTTGACAAGCACACTCTGGGCAAGGAGAGCACCTAAGAACCATCACTGCTGTTACCTCACCTGGACCAGATCTGGGCCAGTACTAGCTGCTATCAGGGCTCTGTCGTCATGAATTCTGCATGCGAGTGTGTCTGACCCGGGCGAATGATAATCAAGCACAGCTTGTGCGTAGTTTTGCTGACAAACATGTACATCCTCACTGTACTGTAGGCTGCTTTAATATAAAAAAAAACACCTGCAAAAAGTGATTGCTTATATTTGTATTTTAAGGAGAATAAACTGTCCAAGGAATAACATGGACCTAATGATAGCCATAAGCACTTAATGAGTGATCTACCCTTTGAAAGGCTCAACCTGTTCTCCGTCCACCGTTCCCACCTGTGTGAGACATCCCTGCTCCTGTAATGCAGGTTCCACTGCTTTTATTTGTCCTCTGCTTGCTCATGTGCAGTTTGTATTATTTGCATAACATGTGTATATCACATCAATTACGAACTGTTATGTTGTAAGTAAAACTGTGTTGATATAGGATCAGCCTCCTGTATACTGTGTCCAATAAAAGGCTGTTTAAAAAACAGTCAAAATTATTACAGTGTTTGTGTCATATTTGTTAACAGATCTTAAAACTTTGCATAGGGAAAAAAGAGTGAAAAAGAGTTTAAGTTTAGTTAATAGTTTAATTGTTGTTATTGTGTATGTAGGGCATTATGTAAGTGGATGTATTTTCAAGTAGTAAATCATATGAGACTGCTGATTTAATGAGTGAATTTGAATTAATACTGCTAGAATGTAAAGGTTTGACGAGATGTGGACCTAGATTCATGCTCTTGACTGTTCCACCCATTTTCCATCCAGCTGAATTTCAGTGGTATGTTTTTCTGGTGTGCTAAAGAGAAGAATTGCACACCTGAAGTCCCTGGTACAAAATATTTTAATTCCTCAGAAAATCCCATGTTGCATCTTATTACAGTGGTATTGGCATGGACCAGAGCCTCTACAGGATGTTTTGGGGATCTAAAGTACAGGATCAGCCTAGCTTGAATAACACCCTTTGTGGGACAAAGAATGGCAACTGGAGCAAACACTGTTGATAAACTGTTACTTCAGCAGCCTTTCAAAAACACATATGGACACATACAGATATATATGTGTTGCATATGAAGCATCATGCTAGGGCTGAAACCCAATTACTCTAGAATATTCTCTGTTTTTTCCAAAAGACTATGGAGTGAGTTGGCGTTATAGTTAACTGTACATTCTATTGCAATGTTTTTTTTATCTATCATAATATTTTATATCCCTGCTTATTTACAGCTGTAAAAAAATAAAAAAAAACTATGTACATACATTAAAATATATACAGTGTACAGTACATTTTAAAAACTTTAAAAACACAATACTAATGTAAATGTACTAATGTAATGTAAATTTTACCAAAGGGGACTCTGTTTTGAATATTCTTATGGTGATAGTGTAGAAGGGGCGCAGAGATGCAGTTCAGTGTGTCTTGGCCATCTCCAATACAGTCTTTCATGTTAATCTAGTTAGATGAGCATCAGAGAGTGGGACAATGTACAATTTCCTGGGCCAAGCTCAGCGGTCAGCATTGTTTTAAAACAGTTCCCATTCATCCCTATGGGTGACGTACAAAACATTTTGAAACATTGTCATCTTAAGCTCGAACCACTTCTCGGCCACGCTTCCTTTTTCACTCCTGCTCCCTCGCCCCATTGGCTCTTCCAGTTCCAGCTCCTCCCTGCACCACCAGACCCCTAAGAAGATCCTCAGCCAATGAGATCCCGGAATCATTGGGAGAGTTCTGCTGATTGGTTGCAGACTGGCTGCTGGTGGGTGTGGCACTGATGGAGTTGAGGTTGTTGCTGCTGCTGAGTGTCCCACTGCTGCTGCTGATAAGTCGCTGGGCGCTACCACCACCACCACCACCGCCACCGCCGCCGCCACTGTTAGGATGAGGCATACCGCCATTGCAGAGGTTTGCTGGGGAGCCGGTAGTGCCGGTGCTGGCAACACCACCATTAATGCTGTTTGAGCTGTTGGTGGTCTGAATGAGAGGCCTGGAGGGAGGAGTGAAGGAGAAAACTCGCTCCCCTCCTCCACCTCCCCCTCCCAGGACTCTGGCACTTGGGGGTCCTGGATGACTGTCTGCTGAAGTGGGAGTGTCCAGGGAGAGCCGAGGGGGCAGAGGGTGTCGAGAGAGAAGGCCCTGCCCCAGCCTGGGCTTAGGAAGGGTGCAGAGCTCAGGAACAGGGTCTGGGAAAGAGAAGGCTGGACCAGAGGAGGTGTCACCGTCATCCCCCAGCCATGGGAATGCAGAGGACGGGGGTGGGGGCAGGTGACCAGGTGTGTCAGGCAGAAGGAGCTGGGAGCCAACAGCCGGGTGGGCCAGGGAGGAGGAAGAGCTGTGCGCTCCGTCACCCTGTGCTCTGCGGACGGGTCTCGGGCGTGGCACAGGTGGGGGCATGGAGTGGATGGGCGTCTGTGGGCAGCTGTAGAAGCCCGGGCGCTCACACATGGGGATGGAGGAGAAGGCATAGTCCATGTCATGAGAATGGCTGTCATTGCTGTGACCGTGCCCGCCTGCCTGAGAGGGTGCCTCGGCGTGCAGGTAGAGAGGGAAGCGGCTGAGAGGAGCGCGGGGACGCCGGCGCAGTAGGGAAACGCGGGAGGTTGGCGTGGGTCGGGGGAAGCTGGGTGACTGGACCCCCAGAAGGCGGCTCAGGTTGCCAAGCAGAGGGGTGGAGTGGTTAGCCTCTTCATGCTCCTTTATCTGCTCCAGGTTAGACTGGAACTCCATTTCCTCCTTTGGTACACTTGTGAGGGTAACAGAGGATAAGGAATGAGCAAGATCAACTCTGTACAAGTTGCCCTAATGACATTTTGAATATCTCAAGACCAATTTCCACAGAAGATTCACAGGGATAAAAACTGTTCAAATGAACAATATTAGGAGGGTATTGGTTATAGTGTTGTAATTACTATAGCAAAAAGTAGCAGACTGTATACAGCTTTCAGAGGTTTTCTCTTGGGTATCTGAGTAACGAAGCACATAGTGGCTGAATCCTCCCTGAACTTACAAGGACTTAGGTGGCATGAATCAGTCAATCATCAAGTCTATGAAGTTATGAAATGATATCAGTTGAGTCTTTGAAGGGTTAGGGCAAAGGTTTTAGGGTGGGGACATGGAAATTCAGTCAAAATTTGTTGTTTGCATGTTTTGTCGCTGAAAAGAAAAACATAAGATGCCTTGATCTTAGGACTACTTTCTCCTGTCAGTTATATTCACATATCCTGTACTCCTCGAGTCTCATTTAGGATTCAGTAGCTTCTGAAGGGCCAAGGTAAGAGCGCAGTGTGGTCCCCTACCTGATGTCAAGAGCTGAGCCCATGAATGATGGCTTCTTGTGTTCGGCACTGGCTGCTGTGTAGGGGGGCTGGGGCTCCGACTCGTTCCAGTACTTATCCCTCTCCATCTGAGGCACGCTGTCATACATCTCATCCACAGACAGCAGGGACACCTGAGGACAAAATATTACACAGGTAAATACACACACTAGCAGGAGACATTATGGCTGATAATTATTTTCATTCATTATTCATTAAAACATGTATAGATTCATTATTCATTAACTTAAATGAAACCAATTAAGAAAAACAGACTGCTTGGTTGATTAAAACTGTATTCATATCAAAAGCATTATCCACAATTCCTAAACTTGTGAAAATTCAGTTGCTATTAGCTATATGTGACCTTCACAATGTATCACAAGTGAAATGTTACAGTGCATTACCTGTAGATTCCGATCCACCAGCCAATTGGTCTCAAAATCATCATCATCCTCCCCAAAGGGATTTATCAGCTGTTCTGCTACCTGAAAATGTATATACAAATAAATATGTTTATGTTTATAATAAGTGTTTATGTGGATGATTTTTTCTTTTTTTCAAAAATTTTTTTACCTGCCTTGAAGTAACTTGAAAGTTAAGCTTGAAAGAATATTGAAATGGGCAGTGACGTCTCTGTCTGGTAAGTCTATTTTTAAATATAAAATGCACATGCAGTGCGTGCACACACAGACACACACACACACAAAATGTTACTCACCTTTAGCCATCCAACATAGAAAAAGAATTGTAGGAGGGTGAAGACAGGCAAGTAGAAATCCAGATCATGGCCTGGGTACTCCTGGCTTGGGTCCAAAAATTGCCGCCCAATCAGACAAGCCAGGAAGTAGCTGTAGACTGCCACAGTGACCACCTTAAAAAAAAGTGATACCCTATGATTTTAGACATTGGGCAAAATAACTTAAACATAAAACAACTACAGCTATTGTAACTGATTCACTACCTCACTGCTATTTGTATTTGTGTAATGATAACACTGTGCTATGGGTGCTAATTGCTCTTTTGTAAGGCTAATACTTGCGATAACAGATCTGATTGTGGAATGGTCGATAAGCTGTGCTGATAAGCTCAACCTGAGTGTAAACTAGAGGCAGGCTGATCCAGTCGTAGCTGTAGAGTTTCATGCACTGGGAACGCAGGGTGTTCAGTTCCTGAAGAGAGAACAACAGTCGGTCACTTACTCCACATAACGGTGTTTAATCAGTATAAAGAAACACAGGGGTTATTGTTTTTCGAATCTCACATCCATAATGAATTAAATGTTTTATTTGACTGATTTGAGTTGAGTTTCCGTATTTCAATACGGAACAGGTTAATAGGGAAAAACAATGATTTCTGTGTGTGCTTCTAAGGATACTTCAAGCACTTTTCACAAGTGTATGTCAATACCCATCTGACTCACATTGAGGAGGGCAGTGAGGGCCACGTCGTTGTTGATACGGCCCTCTGCTCTGGCTCTCATGGTGAGGTTGACAAACCACATGCAGGGAACCCAGAATTTGTTGTGTGGAGATGGCAGCTCATCCAGCTGCCGCAGCTCCTCTGCAGTCATCAGACCTGAGAAGGGGGGTGGTGTTTGTGTGTTTGTTTGTGTTGCAAAGAAAGAATGAGGGGAATTCAGAAGCCTTCGCTCAGGCCAGAGGATCTTCCCATGTTCCAGTGCAGCCTCTGTCTAAATCCACCTACTAGAGATGGCCACAGTATTTACATTCCTCCCCTGAGGGTGATAGTACTGCTGGCTGTCGGCTGATTGTGACAGCTGACTCTGCCTGATTGTGACAGCTCATGTATGGGTCATTTTGTGGCATATACTGTATGTATGAACTGCCCATACAATGGAAATGCATTAAACTGTGTTTTGAGCAGTTAATAGTGTGTTGGTTGTGTATTACAGTATGTGATTATTATATAATGATTGTACTTCATAAAGCTATCTTTCTGAATAAATAAATCTACAGATCAGTGTGTGTGTGTGTGTGTGTGTGTGTGTGTGTGAGGACATACCTGCCTGGACCAGGTGGTCCATGGTGGGGAATCTTTTATAGACAGCAGTGCTGACAGATCGATAGATGAGCACACCTGATAGGTTGGCGTAGCGCATCAGGGTGCGGCGAATGAGGCGGGCTGATTCATCAGCACCCCTCACATGACCACCCACCAATGCTCCAAGACGGTCTGGCCAAGGGACACTCTCAAATTGCCCCCACCAGCGAGACACCACCAAAGTCACATAAAAACCTGACACACACACACACACACACAAATACAAAACACACAAGACAACCATACATGGTTTGTTTTATCATTTTCATATTATTTGTATATGGTATTAAGCCTTTAAGACTATCAATCACAGAGAAAATACATGGTTTAAAACACAAATCATACATCTCATTATAGGGTTTAAACAGAAAAACTTTAAACATATCATATTGTCATATATCATATACTTTAAACATATCATATTAAAAAACCTGAGAATGTGTAAAACAAGGAATAATCAAGTGCTGTGTACTGTGCTTCACTTTTGACTGTATGTGGTGTTTCAGTTCAAATGCATGTGGAGAATTATTTGGTTAACCATTGAATACAAATAGGTTTGGTGAAATGTAATATGTACAGTATGTTAAGTCATCGTGACTATTTACTGTAACATACAACTAATCCTTACCATCAAAACTTAGATAAACTTTACTATTATCATAAAAATAAATTAAAGGCAGTGGGCGGTTAAGGAACCTGGCTAGCGTGCAAGTAGCCTGAAAAGTTGTGGGTTTGAATCCCAGCTGCCACCGTGCCCTTGAGCATGGCACTTAACCCTAAGTTGCTCTGGGGGAGACTGGCCCTGAACAATTGATAGCTGACAAAATGTAAGTCAAATGCATAAACGTAAATGTAAAGTATGCCAATTTATAATAAGCCTGTGTCATATCGCTAGTGCCTGAATGCTTCATATCATATGGACATGGACATCAAGTCCACTTGTACTTACCCAGTACGAAGGACAAAGGAATGAGATTGGCATACTTGTCACAGTAGATGGACAGTTTCTCAAAGAGCCGTTTCTGCCCCTCATTCAAGAGAAACCTGGGGTGATGAGAAGGTCTTGTTAGAGTCAGTGTATGCAGGCCTTCTCACACCCTGAGTCCATGGCTTTTTGTAACAGTAAGTTTGGAAACCTTCTCCTTACTGCACCGTTGAGGATACAGTTTGGTTTACCATTCACCTAATGTGGAGGTTATTCATGATAAGCACCAGATTCCTAAGCACCAGAAAGATTGGCTGAGCCAAGGTGGCATCGGTTTGCTCAGTAACACCACTGTAAATAAGACACTGCTAGCTCTGCTCTTTTCAAGTAAGCCCTTTATTGTTGGAAGTAAAACCAAGGTTTTACAATCACAATCACTCTAGATGTAGCAATTAAGTACAACAGACCTGGTCCACATCTCCATCCTTGGTTTTTACGCACCTGTAAAGGACGCTGAAGCCCAAGTAAAGGACAGTGAAGATAATGAGCTCTCTGTAGAGCAGCTTGTAGATGCTGCCCCTCCAGCGCAGGAGTAGGTGGGAGAAAGTCCCCAGACGTGCATCAGCCACCCTGCGTGAGTAGGTCACTGTCATTGTTGCCCCCTAGTGGCAAGGATGACCAACCTCACAGGGTACCACAGGGCCGGCGTAAGCGTTGAGAAAGGTTAATGGGTGGGGGGTCTGGACTGAGGGTCTCGGACTTGTACTGGCCAAACAACACAGTGCCAAAAGGCTAGCACACTCTCCGCAGCATCCACATTAACACCCTCAATCAGTTACAGAGCTTACATGTTGAGTGCGCAAATGGGGAAAGTCTCAGACATAGAAGCAGATGCCCCCAAAACACAACTTCAAGCTGTCACCATGAGACTCAGCAGACCAAAATGACCAATAAATTGGCAGGAAGGAAAGTACTGTTAGTGCTGATGTTGGAAGGAAGAACGAATGAGAAGAGTTAGAATGTGAGAAAGTGTTTAAGGAAAAGGGAGGAGGAGAAAAAGAGAACAACTGATGTTAGTACAGCTGTGATCTGACTACATTACCCTTCTTCAGTTATTTCAGATATACCTGTCAGACATGGCAAAACCATATTGTGCTGAACGAATGCAGAGCACATGAGGAGTAAGAAAGGTTGGTTGTACTCACTGTGTTTGATGGGGAATGTGTTGACAACCCTCACGGTGAGCGTAATGGCGAGGGATGGAGGAGAGGCGAGGAGAATGAGGGAAATAGACGCCCACATCTCCGGTCACTTGACGTGTTAATCTGTTTCAGCAACAAAGGTGCATTGTGAGACCTAGGTAGCCTACTAGTTAATCTGAGCAAATCACCCTGTGTTCATGCACCAACTCAGGAGAATAATATCTTAATAACGGAAGAAAACAATGGAATGTAAAACTTATCTTATGTAATGTTACTGCTTCTTCTCTTTGTGCTAGATGAGGGAAGTGTGTCAAATCTCATCACTTTTAATCCAACTTTAGTGATGAAAGGGAATTCTTTGAGAGGGGCAGACCAAATTAGGAGCAGCAGGGGAACTAGGGCGCACTTACACTCTCTGGTGGACAGAATGCGAAACACAGGTCGACCGAACTGGGGTTAGTGATTAACCCTTTAACCTCTACCTTTGGGAAAACGAAGAGCGAAGTTCGTCTGGTACATGTTTGAGAAACGTTAGCTGAACTGCAGATGAGTATTTGATGCGAGGTGTAGTTGAAAAGATAATGTTAGCGTGAGGATTTGGTGCACGCATGGGCGTTGCATTCGCAGATCTGATGCGCACTTCACTCTCTTTGAGTTCTACGTTTGTTGAAACGGTAAGAGATTGGTGAGATTTAGTTAATTTTTACATTTTATCATAAGGAAACATCCAATTTCTTTGATTTTTTTGTTTGACCAATTGAGTGTCTTTTAAATTACGCACCTGTGTCTGGTGGGAAACGGGCCCGCTTTGATAGTTAAAGCTTGAAACTTTTTGATCAAACACTGCACCCCTTTGTAGTAGCAACAGTTACATGTTTGGCAGTTGGCCTTCATTTCTGATTCTGATAGTTACACTTCTGTCCTTCATTGTCATGGACTAAATTGCTGTGTTATAATTGTTTCTTGTCAGTTGGCTGTGAGCAAGACCAAAAGTGGAGTTTATCAGAAGAAGTAAAAAGTATTTGTGTAAGTGGACCATATTCTGTTACAAAGTTCAGCAAAAAGTCATGACATGAAGGAGACTACATCTATGACCTTGACTGATCCAGGACTGATCTGACTGCAGTGTGTGGAAAATGGATGTATTTGAAGGGATCCATAGGGTGCAGCTCTCCCCCTCTCCATCTCCGGTTGCCTCATCTGGCCCTGGGTATGAGGTGGTGGTGGCTGACCGCTCAGGGATTGCTGTCTACTCTTCCCCTGTGTTTTTTGGCAAAGTGGATACCCTGGATCACCAAGCATCCAAGTTCAAGTCCACCGCAAAGGCAGCAGAAGAACGATGTCCTGTAGGAAGGTAAAAATAAAGCTAAATTATTTTAAATAACTATAGTCTCTCTGTCTCTGCCCCCCCCCCCCCCCTCTCTGTGTGTGTGTCTGGTGAAAGTGCCAGTGCCATTATTTTTTTGTTCTGAAATTCCATACTGCAGTGACAGCCTGAGCTGCCATATCTTCATTTGTTGCAGCTTTGCTGCCCTCACTGGCTGTGCCACATTGCCTAGCTCTGTTAAGCTTCAACAGTACTGTAGGTAAAAAGGGGGAGAATAAGCTATTGAATAAGTTATAAAATAAACTATTGCAACATGCAGACACAGTTATTTTGAAGGTGCATGGTTTATCTGCCAGTTTTCCTTGGCCCAGCAAAGAACTCTAAAGGAACTGTGAAATCCCCCAACTTTCTCGTTCTCTATTTGGAGTGAGCTCTGTTGTACAGTTACTTGTGTATGTCACTTTTTGTTGTAGTTTATGAATGACATTATTGTCAGCTTTTGTTTTTTGTCAGAAATTTTGAAAAGCGCTTCCACATCAAGACTGCATTACTAAGGCCTGTCATATGACCAAGTCTACAAGTCCACTCTTAAAACTGATGATGTAGCTTTTTTACTACACTCACAGTCACCATGACACAAATGTGAACTTTTTTCTTCATTAGACTGGGAGAATTTGTAAGATTGTCAGAATGTCATGCTAAAGGGGAAGTATATTTGGTAGTCAATAAATATGAAAATAAATCTGTGAATGATTTACCCTGTAGTTCCATAACATGGGCTTTGGAGTTAGACCAAAAGTGAGGTGAGAGATAACATTGCAACTGTGAAGACTGCATTCATGTGACTAGTCTTGAAGACACTGAAAACTAATTTCTCCAATGAGGCAGACAGAACAAGTGATTTCTTCACAAACAGAGACACAGTAGGTCAGTTTACTTCAGGCTACTTTGCGCATTTGAAGACCAAATTGGTCACGTGTTTCCTGGAGAGGCTGACTTTTTGGAACTCCGTGTCATGTGACTTGTGACAGATAGTCGACAATAGTCGTCGGCACAGATTGTTTTCCTGAACGGGAGGATGGCTTCAATCAAGATACGCCTGATCGGACTATAACGTATTCCTGTTGACAAATAGACAAATGTAGGTGACATTGTGGTAGCGTTTAGTTGCAAGCAGTGTGCTGTCATTGTACCCATCAGTGCACATACAGTTTTATCCATAGTCTCAACAGAGATTGACATTCCAAACTGAGCTGAGATTTTGAGGGATATAGTCTACTCTAGCAGGGCGTAAACGGATGTTTCCGTGGACATTGTTGGGATAAGTCAGTGTGGCCGACGTGTCCGAGGGTAAGGGCTGGGGTCTGCGAAGGGATATCCGGCCGAACAACTCAAGTTTTCCGTGGGAGCCTACCTATCTTGAAAGTTATATAAAGCTGCAATTCGTCCTCTTTACATGAAACTTTGGTGACATCCAAATTCTTTGATATTTCGATTGGAAATATGCGTAGTTTGCATCATTTACGCTTAACTTTAGCCCCTTTATATTATGGGATTTGGTCAGCTGTTTTTGCTCATTTGGCCTGCCCAACCATAGCTTCCGATGGGACAGTGATACGGGACAGTGGCTAGTGCTATGCGGTGTCGTGACGCTTCGTCATCTCCAAGCGCTCATCATGCCGACATTCTCATATTATATTGTATTTTAGGCTAGTCGACCTGGATCCAGATCCGGGACCCAGCTCAGGAGGGGGACAGACTGCGGCGATGCCTCAGGGGAAGGAGGCATCCTGTGGCGGGGAACACTACAATGTGTCCCGTCTGCGAAGCTCATCTATAGAAATAAGGGAGAAAGGAGCCGAGTTTCTTCGGGATCAGTTGGACGCCGCTCAGAAGGTGCAGTAATGTTTGCTGTTATTACCACCATACACAGTCCCAACTTCCCCTTTACCTACTCTCTTTTGTACACACATTAGTCCCAAAACAAACATGTATTTCCCTTTTCTCGGCCCTTTGAGCAGGAGTTGAAACTCAAAGGGGAGGAATGTGAGCGTCTCTCTCATGTACGGAATCAGCTGGAGCAGGAGCTGGAAGAACTGACTGCCAGTCTCTTTGAGGTGAGCCGAGCTTGGTCTTTTTACGCTCCTCGCTATAGATTAGACAACTGGTATACAGACATAACCACTTTAAAGCATATGTTATTCATAGCTTGAGAAACGGTCCGGTACTATTTTACAAAGTTGACGTAGAATTGGTTGATTAAGTGCGGTGTAACTGTAATATTCTTGCCTTGGACCACTAGCAGTGATCGACGCGTAAACATATGACCGATCCAATAAACCGCTCTCTTAGGAATCTGTCTGTCTGCATGTCTGCCCGCTCTGTAGGAGGCCCATAAAATGGTACGTGAAGCTAACGTGAAACAGGCTGCAGCTGAAAAACAACTGAAAGAGGCAGAGGGAAAGGTTTGTTTTTCTCCCTGTCTGTCCCACTGTTTTTTCTCTTCTCCATTCATGATAATGCTTTCTTTCCATGCCATTTGACCATGAATACAAACACATTTTGAACCCCAAAGACATTATATGTCTTGCTCACATATGGAAGACATCTTCTCTAGCCTAATCCCCCATCCCTCTCTCTCTCTCTCTCTCTCCCTCCCTCTCTCTCCTCTCTGTCCAGATTGATGTCCTCCAAGCTGAGGTGACTGCCCTGAAGACGCTAGTGCTGACCTCCACTCCCTCCTCTCCCAATCGGCAACTGCACCCCCAGCTCCAGTTGCCAAGCACCAGGGGGGCGCTGAAGGGGCACACCCGAAACAAGAGCACCAGCAGCATCTTTTCTGGCTCACAGGCTGAGGCCGGACACACGGAACCACAGGCATCCAGCAAGGAGGACAAAGAGGTAGGAACTATGTGGTGACACGAAGGCTGCACAATTTGTGGAAATATCTACTGCCAATTTTTCTGGCAGACACAGTTTTTTAAAGTCAAAACTCAGTTAAATATTCCAAATATCGCATTAAGTTGGGCCTCTTCTGACTGAAGAGCATGCCTAATGCATGAGAAGCAGAATACTCTTGATGGGTGAACCTTTCTGTCTGTCAAAGAATGAAGATGACATGAATATAAAATGATATTAAACACAGAGAGAGCTGTGAGCTGCGTGTTAAATTGCAGGCAAATCACAATGATAAGCAATTGGCATTATTTTCAAATTACAATTGTGATTAAAATTGTGCAGTTCTAAGTGGCAATCATAACCAGTAATGCATATACACAGGCCAACACAGTGCAAGTGGTGCAACAGCCACTAGTGGCAGAGGTACGTTTTAAGCTTTGCTCTGTCAGAAAGCTCAGATGAGGAACACTGGCACAACTGGCTACGGTGTCTTTACTATAAATGGGCCATGGGTACCAGGTTTGAATCTGACATGCAGACGTTTCCAGATCCAACCCCAACTCTCTCCCCTTCTTGCTTTCTGTCCATTTTCACTGTCCACTGGACAATGTCCAGGGTGACAGGGTGTGGAACAGAGATTGGGAAACGTTTCTGGACCCAATTCATGTTTTCATTTACCCCTTTTTCTGTCTATAATCAATATTGAAAATATAGATTCAGTATTGATAATACTGAGTTTAATCAATATTGACAAAATGATTCTTTACTCCTAGTCTGATTCTCTTCCCCTCAGCCTTTACTGGATCTCTGTGCATGTGATTTAACCTAACCCTTTCTCTCTTCCTCACTGTCTTGATCTTTCTCTCTTCTTTTCCTGTCTTTTTCTGCACCTCTTCTCTGCTGTTTTCTCTCCATTCTCTCTCAGTCTGGGGTTCCTGCTCTCCTCTCTTTGATTCTGTGTCTGGTCCCTGGCCAGTCAGTCAGCGTCACCTATGAACCCTACTGGCCACGCCAGGGGGAGGTGCCAGGGGCCCACTGTCGCCAGGTAACCCCCTGCACCTCCTGTCCACAAGCTAAACAATTCTAATGGGTCTTACTAGTTCCTTATGAAGGTCTTCAGTTTAAACTATTTTCTTTTTTTATTTAGTGTTACGGGACAACAGTTGTGCAGACGTTTGTAGATTTTTGCATAGTAGTAGTAGCAGTAGTAATAACAAAAGTGAAAAATAATTTGCTTTTTTTGGGTGGTCTGTCAGAAGAGTTTTCTTTTATGCTGAAAGATGTGGTTATCGCTTTGGCTTTGTCTCAGCATAAGTTTGACCTTGAATGCTGACACACATTTACAACTTCCTTTATTTCTTGACATGTCAGTGATTTGGACTGCTGACCTGTTTTCTCCCTGTCTGTCACTGCCTGTATCTCCCCCTGCCCTCTCTTTCAATCAGTCACTCTGCACTTTCTGGAAATGGTGTTCCCTCTGTGGTTCACTGTGGGCCAATTTTCCAGTCATGGAGTAATCTTAGTTTTACTTGTGCACTGAAATAAAGCTTAACCAGACTTAATCCCTGTTTGGGAAATCTGCCTTATGAGTGAAGCTTTAAATCATGATCGCTCTCTCTCTCTCTCTCTCTCTCTCTCTCTCTCTCTCTCTCTCTCTCTCTCTCTCTCTCTCTCCCCCCTCTACCGATCTCTCTCCCTCTCAGCTGGATTCGGTTCTGTTTGCTGAGTTCCTGGCCTGGAGAGAGGCCCCTAGTGTGGACCGATCCTCTCCTTTCATGAGCAGGGTGCACAGAGAGGACATCGGGCCCTGCCTCTCCTTCAATCGCTCAGAGGTAAACTCATCCCTTCCACCTGTCCGACACAAATGAAGGCTGATTCCCACTATGTGCACATCTGCATATTCAGATTGTTTTCTGTCTTTCTTTGATATTTCTCCGTCTAGTTATCTCAGTCTGTGCAGAGTGCAGTAGAGAGCAATTCTCTGACCATTGAGCCTGTGGCTATGAGTGCACTGCCTTTGGTGAAGGCTTCAGCCATTGAGTGTGGGGGACCCAAGTGAGTCAACACGCACGTACGCACACACTCAGACACACATACAAACTAATTTCATAACAAAGGTTTTATACAATGAAATGTACCACATGAAATGCATAATTCATTTTGATGAATTTGTATCATGAGACAATATTTTTTGTTATTTTAAATGCTACATTGATATGTCAATGTACAGTGAAGATTTTAAGATTTTAAATAAAAGAAATCATCAGCACAGTCAAAAAGTCATGTGAAAGAATGTGACCAAATTAAAGATACATTTTTTGAACTATGAAACAGGTAACTGTTGAAGTTCTCATCTCTCCTTCCCAAAGAATCAACAGTTATGGTTGTATGTTGTCAATTTGTGGAAAATATAGGCTAGTTGGTACAACAAAGCAACATTACTGTCATAGTAACCTTTTCATAGTATCATGCTGTAGTCATTCCTACTTTTACACAATGATTTGCATCCCACTGCCAGTTTAGTGCATGTTTGCATTAGATGTGTGCCAAATGCTTATAGTGGTAATGGAAATTCTGACTTGTTTTGGTTTTGGAGAAAATGAAATCAAGTATTGCTTTATAGAATACAAATCCAAAGCCCTTTGCTGGTGTTTGGCTCAAGTCTTCTTCAAATCTTCTTTAGTTGCACTCCGCTTCTATTGCTAATAGAACTTTTAACACACCATAAACAGGATTCCTCTGTTGTGGTCATGGAGAGTAAACATAGTATACTATACTTGGAGCTTATTTTCAAGAGAAAGTTATCATTCAAATACTTACATTTTAATAATCACCTGCAATGAAAAATCTTCAGGGGATCTAACTCACTTAGGTAGATTTGAGTGATTTGAGATTTGAGAATTGATTGAAGATGACCCAAAGGAAGAAGCCTGTCTTATGGCAGAGGACCCAGGCATTTTTAAAATTTCCTTGATTTGAGTCATTACCAATCACTCCCTTCCACATCACGCTTTTTAATCCCCATTTGATTTGAAATTGTTTCTTTCAGTGGCTGGAGAGGTGCTATAGAGACGTAAGTGACTCTGGGACATCACCCTGTCTTTTCCCTTGAGGGTGACGCTCACTAACATACTCTCATACACACACACACACACACACACACACACACACACACAGACACACACAAACACACACACACAGACACACACACACAGGTTTTACACACAGACTCCAGCCTGCTTGATAGAGAAGCTTGAACTGTTTGTTCATTCACATCTGTGCTTGTTTGTTTGACCTGACCTCCAGCCATCCACCCAGACCCCACAGTCTGTTTATGTGTTCAAATGGGTAGGGCTGGGGTGTGGATGCTGGTCTGTCTGTGTGTGTGTGTATGGGTCTGGTTGCCCCTCATTGTGCTGTCTAACTCAACTTCAGAAGGCCAGGACTAACACTTGTAAACTGTTTTCTCCCCTTGTGTATGTGAAACATACAAGATAAATCTGGTGTTTTGTGTTTGTACAGCATGCATCATGTGTGGAGATGTTTTAATCAGAATTAACTGAATGTTTGTTGTTATGAACATCGAGTTTGGTGTTGTTTGCGCTCTGGTGTCTTACTTATCTTTACCAAACAAAACGCGCTGGTTGTGTGTCTGGCAACGTTTCTGCAACACAGTCTGTGGTCTGCATGCTGTTCCAGTGTGACTGTGTGTGTGTGTGAGTGTGTGTGTGTGTTTGTCATGGTGTGTGTTCTTCCACGCTGGGCAGACCTCAGAGAGGGAGGATCTGATTCCATGTTGTTGTTTGTCCCTCCCTTCCTCTCCTCCCTTCCCTTCCACAGGAAGTGTGCCTTGAGTGGCATGTCCCGGCCCTGTCGCCATCGCATCAAACTGGGAGATAAAGAGAGCTACTACTACATCTCACCCTCCAGCCGAGCTCGGGTACCCCAATCTCGGCTAACCTAATCTACTCTATCTCTCTCTTTCCATTTTATCACCAGACATCATGTATCAGTTTATATGAATTTTACCCTTTTGCAATGAGTAAACTGCCTGTTTAAATTCAAGTTTATTTGTCTTAATTATGCATACAAGTACAGTGTACTATAATAAGCAGTGGAATTCAGTGTGCCCTGGCACTCTCTCGGTAATGAGAGTATTAAGTATTAATATGTGTTTTGTCTTTAGGGTACAAGCTTTATTTAATAGTAACTGCTTGAGTTCACTTACTACCAGTCTTTTTTAAAGTACATATTTATAATTACTATGAATGAGGTCTGTTTATGAGATTAAGACTAAAAGACTTTTTGTCTTTTATCTTCAGATCACTGCAGTGTGTAACTTTTTCACCTACATAAGGTACATCCAGCAAGGCTTGGTGAGGCAGGACGGTGAGTTTCAAATGTAAAATGTACATTTTTGATAATATATTTGAAATAGAGTAATAAAATATTAGATGGTCATGTAAAAGTAAATGTATCAGTATATATTTAGTAGTATAGTCAGTATACATATTTATATATTTTTCCCTTGCATGTTTTTCATTCTGTAGTGGAGCAGATGTTCTGGGAAGTTATGCGCTTGCGGAGGGAGATGACTGTGGCAAAACTGGGTTTCTTTCTCACAGATGAGAGCTAGGAAACAGCACAAGTCATCCTCGGAGCACAGTCAGAGCACACACACACCCACACACAAGCACACACAGAAAGAACAATGGGCTACGAGCAATTGAGTTAAGAGACTCAAGAGACTTCTATCATTGCCACAATGATACGATATACAAACAGTGTGGACTTTGAGTTCTGTGTTAAATAATATAATCACAGGTTGCCAAACTGAAGATTATGAGCCAGCAGTGACAGGTCCTATTCAGTGAGTTTTATGTGAACATGCAACAAGGTCAGCTTGTTGACTTAGCTGAGATATCAGTTTTGACCATGTCTTATGTCAGTTATCTCAGTTCTGAAAAACTTTGCCAATGTAAGACTTTTCACTGAAAAACATTTAGATGGAAGAAGACAGTGCCCATTTTTCTTTCTCACATTAGTGATTAATTTCCCCTGTATACACATGGCATGGCATTAGTATTTGTGGTTTAGTTGTGGGTTTTTTTTTGTAGCTTTAATTACACTCTAGTGAATTTTGTTTGCGTACTGACACAGGACATGTCTCTGCATGTCATGCGATGAAACTGACCTAGTGTTACTGCAGTGATGTTTGTCATGTAAAAGCCATTACATCACCAAGACAATCTCAGGCAGAATGGGTCTTATTTGCAGTATATGGGATGGATCATCTTTTGATGTTAACTTCCATAGAGTCCACACTCCTTATTCTAAAGCACTCAAATTAGGACAAAGCTGTTCTCTCTTCACACTCCTCTGATGTTGCCTTTGCATTCCCATATGTCTTGTTTTGGCCTTTGAGAGCTCACCACGCCACCAAAAGCTTGGTGTGAGCCAGAGTATTGTTTTACAAGTTATTTAGCACCACTGTCTAAGTTCCTCTCTGAGGCTCTGCATTGACTGACCATGAGAAGTACATTTGTGTACAAGCAGAACCACAGAAGTAGAATCAACTCCAGTTCCATGTAGAACTCACAAATGAAATATAATCATCAATGAATAGTTTCCTGGTATGTTGTGTTCATGTAAGATTATTCACATTTCTGTAACGTTCATATTATGCACAAATTAGAAGAAAAGCCTTATACCTGGTGCACAGACACATTTAGATGTCTCTCAGCTTATGCTCTTTTTTATTATTTAACTGTGTTTGTATTTAGTTTCATAGTCTGTAAAGCTAATTGTCTTTTTTTATGGGGTGAATGAATATCCAGTCTTAGCCTTTCCATTGCTGCTGTAGCCATATTCACTGTTTGCCATAGCCATAGACACTTGCCTTCTGTCTCTAGCAGTGGTTAGAGCATGAGCTGTATTTCAAACTGTGCCGTAGTGTACTATACAGGTACTCTGTCACAACTTCAGCACAGCCTGTAGACACTCAGGATTATTAATGTGTAAATACTCAAGCCATGATCAATCCCACTGAGTGTTGCTTTTGCATGGATATATAGCCATATTTTCGTGTACGGGTAGATGTGTTCATGATGTTCTCAATGTTTCACTCCACACTCCTAAGTTGGAACCATGTGTAAGTGGAGAGGACCCTTGCATGATGAAATATCTGTATGTCTGCATTAGAAGCACCCTAAGTATGCTTCAAGACACCCAAATTGTAGATTGAACCAAAAAAAAAAGTTTCTGTTCTGGACCTGTGTGGTGTATAGGTTCTATGCTGCCTTATATGATATATGTTACTCAAGTGCACCATTAACATGCCACTCTGGACATTTAGGTTAATAAAGACAACATTGACCAGCAGAGAAGAGTGTTTGGAAGGCTAACTAGATACAAACAATGAAATGTCGTTTGTATTGATGTAGATGTGCTCCATGCTTGATTTCCTTTTTCGTTCATGTGGCTCTTGAAGCTCTGTTTGTTTGTACTTAAAGGACAGTGAAATTTCTCCTTATGTAATGAAGGCTGACAGGCAGAATGTGTTGTTTTTTGCTGAAGGCCAATACAGCAAAGCCATTGCCACACCCTGCAAAGCTGGTTTTAGATGAAGGAAACACACACTTTCACACACACACACACACACACACACACACACACACACACACACACACACACACGCACACACACACACACACACACACGCACCACGCACACACACACACACACACACACACATACTCTCACACACACACACACACACACATACAGAGTAGACCTACCAGAAGCCCAAGTATTCACAGTACACACACACACAATCAATCAGCGAGCACTTGGAATGTGTAGCCATTGTGCCCTGGAATGGAATGACTCTAGTACATAAAACACAGTGAACCAATTAATAATTGACCTGTAGGAATGTGTGTATGCTTGACAATTGGACTGAAAGTTGGATGTTTATTGACAGGATTTGGGAGTTACCTTGGAAACACTATAGAGACAATAAATACTTTTTACCATTGGGATCTAATGGGAATGTATGTTTAAAGCTATCTCAGAGCTAAGAGTGTCATTTTAGATGTAGTTAAACCTTGCTGAGGATTTTGCCATGAGGCTATAGATTAAATCAGTTGCTAACATGTGGTTGGAAAGTGTGCAGACTGCAGAAGGTTGAATTTAAAACATTTTCTGAGCCCAAAAATAATTAAAAAATAAATAAGAATATTTATTTAGCAGATTTTAGTCCAGCAAAACTGTATGGAAAAGGTCAAATTTGTGTCAGTTGATAACTTAGGTGGTGTTGAGAGGATGGTTGAATTTGTACAGCTTATAGAGATGAAATGATGTCTTCAAATGAAATTGACAAAAATTAAATTCACAGCCTTAAATATAACATGAGGGTATCCCCCATGAATGGGGAGTACATGTCAGAAAGTATCACATACTGATTTGTTCTTGTGGTCTCTAAGGGTTTGATCCAACACACCCAACCAAGGCATTAACTTGGCCTCTGACAGCAGCGGCTCTGCAAGTGATCACTTTTCATGGGAAAGAGCCTGTAACGACAAATGCGTTTCAACATGTCATACAACGAACTGGTTCCTGGGATCACAGATTGCGCTCCAGTCATCAGCAGGCTGAATGTGTGAATAAAAACTGTGCCATGTATTGTTTCCACCTGGTTTCCATGATCACAGTGCAGGCGTTGACAACACAACCATTCCATTATGAAAACCTAGTGGCGTGTGCACTGATGCCATGCTTTGTCAGCCCCAGGTTTTGTTGCATTTACTGTGGACATTCTGTAGCTGGGATGGGTCACAGGCATACTCACCTTCTGTAGCACATCAGTAGGAGCAGCATCAGAGCCACCCCACCCATCACTGCCACCACCGCAGCTGCCACTGAAGAGGCCGATAAAGATGTCACATCAGGCTCTGCCAAAGGGCACAGGAAACAAGAACAGAATGCTGAATGAGAACCAGTCATGGCACACAAAAGAACAGAAATACCTGCTGAATTTGGTTTCGCTCTTCTGTGAATGTCCAGTTACACCTTGTGTGTGATGTCATACTTGTATGTATGTAAGCAGCTGAATGAGATACACTGGAAACAAAAGACTGGACAAACTAATTTTTCTAACACAATTTGTGTGTTTATACAGCATGCTGCCCTCAGTGTGAGTAAGCAGAGTCACAGAAGTCATGCAGATTACCTGTGCAGGTAAAAGATCCAGGTGTGTTGTGGCACTCTGTGTTCTGGGGACAGACTGAGGGAGTAAAAATGCACTCATCCACATCTGATGGAAAGACACACACCAGTTAGAGATCAGCCTCACCGTTTGTCTTATTACTTGTGTCAAAACGTGTGGTCACATTGTCTTTTGAGGAAAAAAAAAATCAGTTTATCACATTTCCATGTGAAATAGAAGAGGACGGACATAACATAACATGACATAAGGTGAGATATACTGTAATGTGTATACAACTGTAATGACCATTATTGTGTTAGTCTGCAACTGACAAGGCATGTTTGTTAAATATAGTGGCCTTGTAGTGAATTACCTTGGCAGGTAGGGGGTGCTGGTGTCCACTGCTGGGTGTGTGGGTCACACTTGACTTGGGAGGGGCCAGCAAGGATGAATCCAACAGGACAGTGGTACAGAATAGCACTGCCACAGAGCAGAGAGTAACCTGGGTGGACACGGGGGATGGAGCCACATGTGGGGTCTGATGGAGATGGAAGCGGGGAGGAGATGAGGACGGCATGTTAGAGAGAAAGACAGGTGAAAACTAGAATGTTCTGGGTGTACAAATTACAGGGTTTTTCCCACATAGGCAGGCATACAATATACAGTATAAAACACCAAATTGAGTAAAATGCTGTGTTTTTTGAAACTGCTCAGAATTCTGTGGAAATTTTGGAAAACTCAGGAAAGATTTCCTGAGATTTCCTGGTTTTTGGTTATTTAAAAAGAATAGCAAGTCCCTCTCTCACATCTATTTCTTCATTAAATCACTCTTTGAAAGCGGGAATTTTCCTCATGTGACTGAGTGAAATGAGAGCTCAGTGGCTCTGTTGCTCTTGGCCTGCCTGTATCGGGTTCTCTCCAGGTGCTGAGGTTGAGCGGAGGTATGAGGGGGTGGGCACAAGGCAGCAGCTCCTCGGTGCGGAGCGTGCGTGTAAATGGGTCAGGTGGCACCAGCCGAATGTGTGTGTTGTCGCAGATGATGCGGGAGAGAGAGACCCCCTGCAATGCTGTCCTCTGTGCTTCGCTGAACACTCCCTCTCTCTGCCACCAGAACCTAAGGAACAAGGACACAGGGATTGAATAAGAGCCATTTCTTTAGATGAATACTTAATGTCTGATTGTATGTTTTTTTTAATATGGAATTGTACTGTATATGTTATTGTCTGATTTTAATTCATTCATTCATTCTTTCAAAATATTTTTGACAGCATTATAAATGACAAATGTAAAAAAAGATAATCAAGTATAAATCAGCTCATCAGTCTTGGTCTCATTATTCAAGTGACACTGCCCAGTGCGTCATTTGTGTGAGACTATAGGTGAGTCTGCCTACCTGTCTCCATCTCTGAGGGCCCTAAACTGCTTTGCCAGCAGACAGGCCAGGAGAGGCCCCACACGACCGCCAGGGAGGGGGGGCTCCGCGATGGACCCCACCCACACGTCAATGTTCTGGGGGGTACCGTAAAGAGCCAGAAGTTTCTGAGCAAGGATGGGATTGCCCATGATTCCTGCCAGCTCAGATTCCGTGGTGGGGTCAGACAGACCACAAAGCCTCCTCCATGCACTGTAGCCTGAGCAGAGAAATAAGGGGAACATCAGTAGGGTGACACCGAAGTGTATAAAAAGAATGTAGAAGAATAAGAATTCAATACAGTATTGTGTGTGGTAGAGACAAAATTAATACATAATCTATATTTTTGTGTAATGTGCTGTGTATCTCTGTATGCGTTGTGTGTGCATGTGTATATATATGTGTGTGTGTGTGATGTACCAGGTAGTCCATGGTCCCTGCCCCTTTGGAGGTTGAGTGCCCCCAGGTCAAAGGGAAGCCCTCCCTGGGCCTGGAAGAGCCTCTCTGTCAGCTCCTCTACCATCATCTGATCTGAGACCTGAAGCTTGGCTGGCGACAGCAGCAGACCACGCAGCACTGGGTCAATACCACCTAAGAGAGAGAGAGAGAGCAACAGAATGAGACAGTGTAGGTCTAGGTGTATGTGCATCCTAAAAACATGATAAAAAGATGTCCGTTAAACAAATTAACATTGTTTCACAGTAAGCAAATGCAAAAAAAAAAAAAAAAGAAAACAGTCTAAAAATTTCTAGACGGATGAGGATCAACATGAAAGTAAATCTCCATAGCTGAATACACAACTGAATATAAGTGGAACCATTTTAACTGTTCACGTTCTTTACGATATCATAAAACAACAAGGTGCTTGGTAGTCAAGGCAAGGCCAGTAGCAACTGAAGCGTGTCCCACCCTCCTGAATGACCCTCCAGGATGCGAAGAGGGAGTTGTGGAGGGGCAGCGTGGGATACTGGGGGCTGGGCTGGTACCCTGGGCCGAGTCGGGTCACCACTGGCTGCACTGTGACGTGGGCAAAGCGGAAGGCGGCTGCCGCAAAGACGTTGGTGATACTGGGGTTGGCGTGCAGGATGTAACCCTCATACGGGGGCATGAGCTCAGAGATCGCCTCCTCACCCAACACATGGGGTAGGTAGTGTTGCCAGGTCAGAATCTGTGGGGAGGAGGGAGGAGTGAGGGATAGACATAGGGAGGGTTAGTGAAAGGAGAAAAAAGAAAAAGAAGTGAGAGAGAGGAAAAATTAAGATGTATTGTGAGAGTGAGGGGAAAGAGATCATTCGATCATTTTGACTCAATGACTGACATCACAAGGTCAGTGTAGTCTCAATTTCACTGTAAAAATGTTTTCACTGAAAAATTGCAATGTCATAGGCCTGTGTCATACTGTGTTGTGCATGTTTGGTTGCTTTAATAGTTTAATAAATAGTTTATCAGCATTAGATGCTTGTTTTGAGACTTTCATTCTGTTATTACTGACAAAAAAGTGACTCCAAAGTAGCAGCACCATCACATATTGTGTACAGACATATTGTTTGCTGGTGCTGGGATGACATTTTGCCTTTCTATTGCTCAGAAATCAAGGTCCCAGGCATCTCATCTCTATTTTAACGGACAGGAGAGTTCTTTAGTGGACATGACCTAATGTCCATCACCTGGTGAATTGCTCCCATGATCTTGCGGGCCTCCTGGTAGAGCGTGTCTGGTGACCAGTGGGGGTTGAGCTGCTTCAATTCCTGGGCCAGACGGTTGTGCTCCCTCAGAAACAGTGTGTGCAGGGCTATCATGCCCAGGTGTTCATTTGCCCGCGAGTCTCCTGAAGCATACATTCAGACGTATGCACATGTGCACACATAGGCATACACAGACACACACACACACACACACACACACACACACATACAATATAACACATTCACAGTCACATGGTATAGGTTGCTACTGGTATGGAGGTGCTACTGTTCTACTGCTACTTCAACTTCTGTTCTGCGTTTGGTATACACCATTTTTATATTCATTTTATTTCATAAATCACCAACCTCATGTTTATTAATTTCAAAAGAGCATAATTTATGCGTGCTTAAACTGTCTCAGATCTGTCCTTTAACATTCCAAGCATAATTCTCCCCCATTATCATTAACAGAATCTCATCTTCATGATGAGGTTGCTCCTTAAAAATGATTTGTGTTTATCACCACATGCTATGTACATGAACAGTCTGACCTACCTGCTTGGAAACAGGAGGTCATGTTTTCCTGGTGAGGAGGTGTCTCGGCCTCTGAGGCGTTTTTTCCAGTCCGAGGGCCGCAGGGGTCCAGGTGAGACTGCGTCCTGGGCAGGAAAGGCATCAAGGCAAGCCCCTGGTCTGAGTGCTGGGGGTTGAGGGCCAGTAGGCCGAGAGAGGAGGACAGGTTGCGGAGACTTGTGGCTGATTGGTCAGAGCTGCCGTACACCATACTGGCATCGACGAATGAGGTGATGGCATTCAGCTGCTCTCTGTGGTGCCGTGCCAGCAGAGTCCCACTGCTAACACAACTGGGAGCCGAGCGGAAGAAAGGCATACAGCTCTGGATCCCAGTACGGGGATCAGACAGAGGGATCTGACCGAAGAACGAATAGACAGACATTAGTTTAGATTTACACACACAAGTATGAATGTGTATGTAATTATAGAGAGTCTGTGTAATGTAGATTCGAAAGTACAAATCTGAGTGTGTATTTCTGTTAACAGAATTTAGCAATTGTGCTGTATGTGAACTGAAATATCTAAATATGGTCTTTGTACTTTTGTACATTTTGTGTGTGTGTGTAAATTAAATACTGTATGCATTGAGGGAGGGGAGGGTGGGCAATGCATGCATGGGTCTGTATGTGTGTGTCCCCTCCGTATCCCCCCTACCTCTATAGGGAAGCACGGGGAGTCGCGGCTGCAGGTTCGGCTACAGTCTGCGCCCGTCCTGAAGGCAGTGGTGCTGGGCGTCTGCGGAGTCAGAGCAAGGTCATGGTCGATCCACTGACCCCACTCGACCAGCAGATGGGACAGGGACGAGTCCAGAGAGATGTTCTCATTGTGGGTGTACAGCACGCCGTGAGACACACACCGCACCTCAACACACAGCCACACAATCCAGCTGTTAGCAATCATGCATTGTACATCACATGAAAGAATGCCTGCCTTCAGAATGGCACATTAAGTTAAATGCACCTGTTGTCACAGACCTTGCATTATGTCATTAGCTCAAGTGTAATACATAAAATAGATAAGAAACACCTTTTGATTTCATTGATTTGTGGATCCTGGGAATTTTGACTGTGATTCTATGACTTCCAGCATGGAATATGGAACTAAACAGACTTTGTAGAAGGGCAGAGTCTGTGAAACTATGTAAGTAAAAGTGTCATACTGGTTCTTAATGTTGGATGTTATAGAGGGTAATGAGAAGACATAATGAGGGTAGGTGATAAGAGATACTGGAGGAAGGATGATGTACTACAGAAGGTGAGAAACCTTACTGGAGGTAGGGTGAAATTGTGGTAGGTGCGCTCCAGGTCCCAGCCTCTGGGAGCTCCGTGGGTGTCCTCATACTCGGGGGGAAGCCAGCGGTTGTAGGGGGTGTTGGCAGCCCCCCATAAAGGGTGCTGTCTGTATGGGGAACCAGTAGAGTGACAGAAAACCAGTGCCAGAGGAAAGAGGAAACAACACTGATTAAGTTACAGTATTCCACAAAACAGACAGCCATCACCTGACATAGCTATTGTATACCTGTTCACTTCATACATACATACGTGCAACATCTAGCTGGCATAACTGGGCATGTGAGTGTGTTTTACCTGTTGTTGCACTGTCCTGTGATTGAACGATATCGGTCAGACAGACAGCCTGTCTCACACGCAGGTCCCTGTGTCTCTGAGGAGCAGCCTGACACCTGCATGAGTGTTTCCAAGTCCTGCACACTTAACAGCTCTACACACACACACACACACACACACGTACAGTGTAAGTTACATGATATGGTGGGTCCTATTGAGTTTGTTTTGCATTTGCATTCATAGGTTATTGTACCAGTGATGCTAGTCATGAGGGTAGTGGTGTGTGTATCTGTGCACATGCATGTGTGTGTATTTGTGGTTGCAGTACCAGTGAGGTTGAGGTTGGGCCTGGCCATGGTGTGCGTGTACACCATCTCCCTGATGACCTCCACGGTGTTGTCCAGCACCTCAGCTGCCCTTATGTGGGCTCTGGTCTTAGGACCTGTCTGCTTAAACTGGGCCAACAGGTCACTGGGCCTCAGCGAGCCCTCTGACAGGGACGTCTTCACTCTGAGTACACAGAGAGAAAGAAAGAGAGAGCGAAAGAGAGAGAGAGAGAGAGAGAGAGAGACGAGAGAGAGAGACAATTATATAACATGAAAACCATAGTGCCAAGGTTTGGCAGTAAAATAAAATCAGGGAGATCTGTTAAATTAATCTCTACGGTGAGCATTTGGAGTGAGGTTGAACGATGTGTGCATGGTTAAAAAGGCAAGAGAGAAGTGTATGTAAGAAATAAAACAGGGCATTTCACTCAAAATGAACAGTGATACTCACTATAAAACATAAAAGGAGACAAGTTGACCACTTTGGCCAGTAATCAGAAAACATAGTGAACAGAGACACTGGCCACTTGATGAATGTTGGGTTAAGTCCCTAATAGTCACCTACCTCTCATTTGTGTGTGCATAAGCTGCATCAGTCAGCTCAATGGCTTGCCGAAGAGCGTCCTGAATGAATGCTGAACCCAGATAGACCACTTCTGTAGGCAACATAAACATAAATTGTGTCATCAGTGCAGAGAAAAGTTGCCAAAAATATGGTGAAGCGAATTGTTATCGAGCCATATTCTAACCTACAGACACATTATGCTATGCAGATAACAGGTGTAAATGTGGTAAGCCTATTGTTTGAAATCATTGTTTTCGTTTCTAGATGTCAGTGAAAAATTGTAAGTGCTATTAACCACTGCCTTGTGAATGGCTATGACAACACAGATTAAACGGCACCAGGACCTGCTTTTTAATAAAACCTATCATGTCAGACAGGTCAGATAATCCAAGGTATATATTTACCTGTGGTGTTGTGGAATTGCAAAGTCGTCTGCTGGGGTGATGACAGTTTCAGGCACACAACCAGAGTTAGGTGGAAAAGAAACACCTAAAGGGGATATTAAAACAGTACAAATGTCAAATGCAAAAATATAAACAAATACCTGTAATTATTCTACAATCTACAACTGTGAAAAAACATCTATTTTTCCAAATCTTACCATTGATGAAGTATCCATCAGATTATTCCTCTGTCTCCCAATTTCAGGAAAACATTGGCATCTTGTTGGTTTGATGTATCATAAAAATAAGCTGATCACCAGTATTTGATTAGTAGGATTGTGACTATGCTTGTCTTGTTGTAGCAGTGCAGCTAAAGTCAGTAATAAGTCTTCTTAGTCTTACGAGCTTGATGGCCATGTGTTTGACATTTTAAGAGTGCGGCACTGTTTTTTGTGGAAAGAGGTGTGTGAGAGGGTGTGTGCTGGCGTGTGTGTGGGTCTACCTCTCCAGGTTCAGACAGTTGTCTTTTATAAGCTGGCAGTATCCTCAAATATGTGCAGAATCCTGTTATCTTTCCCACTGGTGACAAGTACTCAACATCAAACAAAACCGAATCTTCTCTCTGTCCTGCCCCAATAACCTTTCACTTCAAACTCCAATTCAGCCAAACCCCAAAAGAGATACTAGTGCCCCACATCTAAGGTTGTGTGCTTGCAGGGAACGGTTTCAATATGAACGGTTTCAATATAGTATCTTCAGCAGATACTACACAGTTGTTTACACAATGAATAATTATATTTAAGTAAATCTACTAAAATCATTATCATCAAACTTTGGGCTAGTGCAAACTGCAAATGTCATTTTACTACCAATTAATTAAAGGTGAGGTACTCCATATAGTTCATCTGATAATTAAAGCTTACTTACTGTATACATGTCTGTATTACACCTTTAACAACAGCTGGCAGAGCAACGAATGTGTGCTAAACACCTCATAAAAAGACGTTTCCTCCTGAAGTATTTCAATCAAGAAATGTCAAGGGGCAGAGGACAAAAATGTTTTGACTTGTAATCAGCGTCACTTGACCTATTTCAGAGGGCACACTTCAACACTGGGCCATGTGTGTCTAATTAACTGGGACTTCCCACTGACATCATCTCTTATTCCTCACTTTCCAATTTGAACTTTCTGTCTTGTGTTTCTCCCTCCGTCTCAGCCGTCCAGGTGTGTGCGCTCTATCTGATCTGACTCCGGGCCAAGGCCTCTGGTGTCATCGCTAGGACAGGTGGTCCCACAGGCGAAGATTGGAAGAAGACAGGGGTGTGTGTATGGGTGTGTTGGGGGGGATTACTGGAAATCTTCTGCACGTGGCTGCTGGGGGGTTTGGGGTGTGTTTCTGTTCAGAGTAAGTTTGTGAATTTGACTGGTCTTACTAACCTCATTCTGTCTGTGTGTGTGTGGTGTGTGTGTGCGCGTGTGCACACACACTCCTCTTCCCCTGCCTCTGTGCCCTCTCCCTTTGATGTGACAGCTGTTCATTCAAGCACCTGCTCCAGCTTTCATAGTCATTATACTTTTAGTGTGAAAACTACACAAATATGATTTCCAAGAAGTTTTTTTTATTTGGCACCGTTGTCCGATCTAATAAGCCAACAAGGTTTGTGCCAAGATGGTCTGACACTTAAATGATCAAACTGAAAAATTCAGATGTCAGAAAACAAAGCCCATGGTCAATAACATCTTTTACCTCAACCTGTATATTTGATATAACTTTGATGAACATGAAATTCAGACTTTGTAAGATCATTACACCTCTAGCCAAGGATACTTTCCAAATACTTATTATACTTATAAAAAACAGGACACATATACACTTTCACAGACCTGATATTTATAGAAAGAATGGATGTTTTCAATGAAAATTTTCAAAAACATTACATGCCTGCAACTTCTGGTTGTGTCTACAGTACTGTTAGTTAACCCGGGGCAGCTCTTCAGTAGTGACCCAGCAAAGCATTAGAGATGTAATTGTTACTGTGAGACACCCCTCTTTTAGTAAAGTTAGATTACTGTTAGCACATCAGTTGGCCAGCACGAGTAAAAGTACATTCACATGTTATGCTTACATACTGCATATGATTTGCTTTTAAAGGCCCATGATTCAAACACATATAGTCACCTCTCATGTTGATAAATAGATAAATAATTCTAAGCATATATATATTATCATTATTATCATTTAAAAACAAAACAAAAAAGTTAATACTGTTTTATTTACTTCCCATATAATATTTGTGCTTGGAAATACTAAGTAACAGTCAGAAAAGCTGTTTTAGTAGTGTCAGAGAAGATGCTGGGGACTCCCGGGTGAGACTGGGGTGCAGAAATTAGGGCACTGTTGAGTTATTTAACTGATTTAACCTGACCAGCATCGCAACAGGCAGACAGGCAAACAGCCCGCCCGCTGCTAGGCATGTTGGGACCACAGGAAACGATCGCACCGCTCCAGCATGGTGTGAATCAGAGACCTACAGAGAAGACAGGGGGAGAAGAAAAAGAGGACAATGAAGGACACAAATGTGACTGAGTGAGCAAACAAAGTTGTAACTACATCTTGCTACTTCAAAGGCCTGACTAGTATTTTTTCACTGTTTTCTTATTCTGTTTGTGTTACCTCTTGCTGTGTATGTGCCATATGCTACTGACTGCCTAACTTTCCCTCCCTTACATAACTTACATAACTGAATATATCTGTCAATGCTTCTGGCCTGCTAGTAGGAGTCCTTCTGGCTCACCTCTGCCTCTTCTCTGCCACTCTCAGCAGGTCACACACACGAGTGGACTGGGGCCCCAGCTCCAAATGGACCCCACAGTCCTGCAGGGCCTCAAGAGCATGATCTGGCCCCACCACGTGAGCCAGATGGAGTGTCAGCGTCTCCGGGGTGATCTGGCTGCTCCAGTCTGCAGAGCCGTTAGCTAAACCACCATTAGCACTGCTGGGGCAAGTAGCACTAGCACTGCTAGCAATGCTGGTTCTATTAGCACTATTGGGATCAGTAGCACTAGCACCATTAGTGCCTGCAGTGCAGCTAGTTCCATTAGTACTGCTACTAACATTACCATTAATGGTACCATTAGCTGTGTTGCTACCATTAGTGGTGCTACTACTGTTAGCGCAGGTGCTAGTGGCTCCATTCGTCCCATTGGGAGCCTGGGTTGGGCTGGCTGTCTCTGAGCTCCCAGCACAGTTTTTCTGGGAGAGTTGAATCAATAGCTTCCACTCTTCCATCGTTTGAGGCACAATACCTGATAACAACAACAAATGAATGTGAGCAAAACAGAGCACACCTTAATTTAAAATAGCAAAAATGTCAAAATACTGAGGAAAAAACAGGAAAGTCATTACATTGATTTGATTAATAATGATGATTAAAAATGAATAATGAATAACAATGATTATACATTGATGTTGTTGGTGGAGGTGTTCAAAGCATTTACCATTGGGTTCCTCCAGCAGACTCATGTCATCCAGGCTGCAGATGGCAGCAAAGGCCTCTGGGTGGCGTTGTAGCTCACTGCACAGCTGCAGATAGCCTGTCCAGTAACTGAAGAAAGCAGGTCCATAAGGAGAGGCTTTAACAGCTGACTCTAACAACTGTATTTAATACTTTTACATGATTATTATTATTATTATTATTATTATTATTATTATGTCCCAAACATATGCATACTTTTATTTAGACAGTGATGTTACAAAATGCCAAGGTCATCGCTCACTGATTTTGCCATTGATGATTCAAGCACAGGCAAACCTGCCAATCACGAAAACTAAAGTTGTTAGTCTAGATCTCACCCATGATTTCTACATGTCTCCAGCATCCTCTGTTTGGATGCCAGGTCGGCTGGTTGACGGATGAGAAGGGAAAGGAGGCGGCCATAACCCCAGCTGAAATAATGAGCGTGCCACCTAGAGTACAGAGACACACAGTGCAGTAGAATATTAGCTGGGAATATTAAAACTTGAGTGTAATTAGACAAAACTTGCTCTAAATTTATATATATATATATATATATATATAATAAATAAATAAATAAATATATATATATATACACATTTTAAAGATATTTTAAAGTGATTTTAGTCCATAATGGTCCATAATTTATTTTCCCAGTTTTTGCAGTTATTTTACCAACAACAAAACCTAAATGGGAATGGAGGATTGCACTGCACCTTGGTTGACCATCTGCTGTTAGAGTGTCACTCCTTTGAGGTGCATCATGAGAAAGAGCTAGTTCAAGCCAGTCTTGTCGCAGGGATTCGGGTTGAAGTAGCGACCCAAGGAAAGCCAGTCTATGGAAAAGCACTGGAGTGATTCAGTAATCATGCAGAACTAGTTATAATATGCTATGTCACAAGGCAACTGACTGTTCTTAAAATACTCACTCTGGCGTAACCCTTTACTAATTTTTAACCGCACTGACAATTAAAGTCACATGATTAGTTGCGAGTTGCTCAGCCAATTGCAAGCTATGACTTGGTCTCCACTGTCTGTAGGCACATTATAAATACCGGCATTGTAACTTGACACCACAGATGCTTTACATACAGGGAAAGTAAATTTTGTCTGAGCACTGAAATTTCGTCTGAGCATTTTGAGCTTTAGAAAATCTACTTTTTGTATTAACATCATGTTATATTGAAACAGTAACGCTTAAGTACATATTTGTTCACCAAGACCACTTGTGTGTTTGCACAACTCATTGTTTGAGTGTGTGCAAACATTTCAAAAGAATGCAAAGCAAATGCAAAACAAATATGTCTTTGTTTGCTATTTTGAATACACTTCAACTAAGGTCTAGCAAGTGAGCCTATGGGAGCTTTCTCTCTCGCTCACCTTTGCTCCTCAGTACGGGACTGCACCAGGTTGTCCAAGTAAGGCAGAAAGTGGTTGCGCTGTGCCAGGGCCAGCACATCAGAGGGAAGGATTGTGGGATAGAACTGGGAGAATGCACGAACTGCCAGCTCCCCGTGCTTCTCATACAGTCTATGAGACAAGAGGTAAGAAACTGCTGAAATGTAGGGGCAGCCAGGTAAGACTTGGTACGGTCCTTATATTTTACAATTACTCTACTGCATACACTCACATTCATTATTTTCTGAACTACCAACTCAGCCCTCCTGCATACAGTCATAACTTTTGAGAACTTGGTACATACTGAATATGCCGCATTATGTCAGTGACAAGAAGCAGATTCATGTATTGAGAATATACACATACACACACACACACACCTGTAGAGGTGGGACAGGAGCAGGGGGGCGTTCCAAGGCTGGAGCTCTCTCAGGCTCCTCAGGGACTTCAGCAGGTCCCCCTTCTGGATCACCTCCACCACTTTACTGGACTGAGTGTATTCTGAAAACAAACACACACACACACACACACACACACACACACAAAATGAAATACAATTTTTTCATAAGTGGTAGTTTGTAAGAGCCTGGTAATAAAAATCTATTGTCAGTCAGTCATAAAATCTGAATGCCAATATCAAACATCTATAAATGCAGTATGGTCCACAAAATCAAAACAACTAGGGTGTTAAAGTGAACCTGAAGTACAGTGGTGCAAACATGAAAGAAGAAAAAAAAAAACGTTCCTGGAGTCCTTACCTAGCATCCCTGTGATAAAATCCTTCAGGACCTCGGGATGCTGCCTATATCTCTGCATACACACCCTGCGCGCATGCTCCTGGTCCAGCAGGAAGAAGTAGCGCCTCAGAAATACACACACACTCTCCACACACACACACTCCTTTCCAACTCCTTTCTCTTCCCCTCCCTGTTCCTCCATTGTGCTCTGTCGACTCACACAGCCTACATCCAGACAGAGAGAGGTCAGCTGGGTGAGGTCAGCCTGCAGGTCAGAGGTCAAGGGCCGTGACGCTACCAGTCGGATCGGCTCCCCGTCTTTATGCTGCTGCTTGCCGCTGCTGATCTCTCTCAGATCCTTCTCAGCTGCTAGCAGTTTAGGGTCTTCTGATCCGCTCTTTGTTGACCCTTTGACCTCGTTGGAATGATGAGTGACGAAGCAGGACAGAACCTCCAGCTCTCGCTCCAACCCCTCCTCTTCTTCGCCATCTTTCTCTTGCTGCTCTAGGTTGGGTTCTGTGAGGTCCTCTGGGCCCAGAACTCGCTCCAGTACCAGGAGCCACTCCAGCAGGGCCTCCTCAAGACTCACTGGGTCTAACAGAACCTGCAGATCCTGGACCTGGGCTCTGATTATGACATCACAGAGAACATCGTATGAGGCACTGAGGAACTGTCTCCGACACATTATCTGGTTTCCTTTGCATATCTAAACTCACTGTACAACACTCATGCAGTTTGTTTCATTTAACATGGCAACCAATCCTGGTAGCTGACGTGACACTAGGGGTGGTTATTTGTACACTTTTATACTGAACTCTGACAGGTTGGTGGGGTCAATGGTCCAAGTCAGTCACTGTGCTTGTCTCTCGGGAGTTATTTGGGTACCAATGATGAATTTATACTAAATGTGCTGGCTGAAGAGATTGTTAAACAAGTTGATGTTTATCTTTTCATGCTTGTTAAAGTCACATGATTATGCCCAAAGTAACATGACTACAAGGCTCTGTCGTGTCATCCACATGTGATCTGTAAGTGACATGCACGATCACATGTGATCTGTAAGTGACATGCACTATCACATGCTCAATGCAGGTCTAGAGCCAAGACATTCTTCTTTCAGTCAGCCAAATCACAGAGTTTTTCACCAGCCACTTTAGTGACACAAACTCACATGCATGGGGACATGGAATAGCCACAGAACATCTGCTTACACACAAATGGGGATGGGGAGCAATTGTGTGTGTGTGTGTGTGTGTAGGTGTTTGTGTTTTTTGAGTGTATGTGTGTGTGTGTGAGACTCTAGCTCCCTGTATGTGTATGACAATGACACGAAATGTCTCTGAATATATGTATGGCAATGACAGTACTGTGTGTGTGTGTGTGTTTGTTTGTGTGTGTGAGTATGTGTGTGTGACAGACTCACAGTGTTTTCTCCGTGGCTGCCCTGAGCTCCTGTAGGTCACTCTCCGCACTGGACTGCTCACCAGATGGCCTATAGAAGAAAAACGCTTAGTTATTACAAGCTTATTACAATAGCTGTTATGGAGGAGTTCACAGTTTCTATAACAAATCACCGCTTGTGTGTAGACTCTCTGTAGAGTTTACACATCTAAAAGAGTACTGCATGTAGTTACGATTTCATAATCAACTCTGCATTAATCTAGTAAACCAATTTTGCTTATTCAAGAAGCACATGCTTCATTTCAAAGTTCAGGATACTAACACAACAACTACGGAGTTGCATATTAGGGCCTCTACACACAGTGTGCATACAAGAAGGCCTACAAATCTGGCCCTGTTACACCAGTTCTGATTGGCCAAAATTCCATCATACTGTTGAGAGGAGCTTGTGGAAGGATACCCAAAACCTTTGGCCCTGGTAAAACAGTTTCATGGCCATTTTACCACATACTAACATTTTAACACAAAGAAAGTGCATGTCAATTTTTGACTGATGAAAGTAATACAAAAAATGTCTATAAAATTATTACACTCTTATTTGGGCATTTAACAAATACAAAAAAACTGGTAATATTTACTGACCTAAAACAAAAAAAGTTGACTCTGATTTAATGATCGGCAGTAAAGAAAAAATTATTATCTGAAGTATTTTTCAGAAATCGGATTTTTCAAAATTTTTTTCTGGAAGTGCGTGTAAATAATATTGGTTTTAACAGCAATACTATTTATCTTACCCATAAAACTCTGTAAGTGTTACAGTACATTTACGACACAAAAGCATGTCAGATAAACTAGGAACTCACTCGTCCTCCACCTCTGGAAAGGGGGCAGTGGTAGTGATGACCTCACCCTGTGACCCCTCCCTGAAGTCAGGCCGAGGCCAAAGGTCAGCGTTCATCTGAAGGGTGTTGATCTTCTCTGTGGTCTTCTTCACAAAGCTAGAAACACTGCAGCACACACACACACACACAGAACTTGAATTAAGTAAAATCTGGACTAAGCAACGATACCTGCCGATTCATCTCTGGTGTCTGAAGTTCTGCTTTTTCTTGAATAAACTCATTCTACTGCGTAAAGCCACAACTGACCAAACAAATATTAAGCTACGATCCCTGACTTATGAAAGGATACATTAAAATGAAAAGAATACAATAAGGAACTTTAGTTCTGTGTTTCAGTTCATTCATGAAGCTTTTTGGGAAATAAGGTTGTTCTGTTTCTCACTGTGTAACAGTGCAATTTAAAATCAACACAAAAAATACATCTGTGTACATCAGGTTTGATGTGATGTATCTTGTACTGTATTATCTTTGTTGAACAAACACAGCAAACTAAATTCCAGGTTATTATTAACAATACAATGCTGACTTCAAAATGTTATTATGCGGTCAGGACATTTCTCTCCATTTATGGTCTAAGCTCATTCTAATCTAACATCATTCTCCTTTCAGAATACTTCAGTAAAATAGGTTGCGTACATACCATGTCGTGCACGGGTGATGGTACCACGAGTGAGTATACTATGGTGAAGGGGAAATTATGTGTTTATATAGACACCATGAGCAGGGTGTGAAAGAGGAAGTGCACACACACTGAGACACTATTCTAAGGGTCACTTCCCAAAAGGCTAAACATGCATCTGTTTCACTTCTCTCTTTTTCTCCATCTTTTCTTTTTCTCTCTATCTGGCTTCAACAGACCATATTGATAAGCCTCTCACTGCCAGGTGTGATACAGAGACAAAAGTGAAAGTGCAGATTATTTCAATAATTATTCCTGCTGCAACACAACTTTGCCCTGTGCTGACAATCTGCTTGAAACAGACACTTTATCTTTTCAATCTTTTTTTTTACTTTGAGTATTTCTGTGCTTTGCTTGCTCTTATATACCAATGTGGTGATACTTCACAAAATGTTCAATAATCTACATAATTATAAGTCAGTCTTTATTCCAAGACACTGTATACTGCTAAAACATCTCTCTAGCCATTGTTTGTGGACTTTATGGCAGAAAATAGTAAAATGCTAATTAAATAAAAAGGCTATGACCTTAGAAAAAAAAAACAAAAAAAAAAACAGGTACTAGTACATATGATGTTGTGCACTTGTGTTTTCACAGTTTATTTGTGGTGAGTGAATGAATGAGTGAATGAATGAATGAATGAATGTGTGTGTGTGTGTCTGTGTGTGTGTTTGAGTCATCCTTCTCTAGTGGTATGTAGTGTAACATCTGACGCTACAAAATGCTTGACAATCTTATCACTTGAAGAGGTTTTGACTTTTGAGACTGTGTTATGTTTGTGTGCAATAAAGGCCCTAATTTCAGTGGCAACATACAACTATGCAAAGTGTCTTTTGGGGAAGCTAAAGGCATCATGTGGTGTGTGGAAGCATGGCACTGATCCACACATGCTTGCACATGTTATTGATTTAGAAAAATGACTTCACAAGTCATTTGCTTGATAGATCCCTATACATACAGTATGTGTACATGCTAATGGACAGTTCATAGTGTTTAAATTTGGGGTGTATGTGTGTGTGTGTGTGTGTATCACCTGTCTCGGACAGCCTGCAGGGCAATGCGTGGTGGTTTGGGGCGGAATGAGAGAGGGAGGTGAAACTGCAGGCCAGGCTCCATGCGCTCGGTCTCCGCCCGCTCTCCCTGATGCCCCTCTGAGCCCCATGGCATGATGGGAAGATCATGGGACACAATAGGGGAAGGGTGGGGATGAAAGGGAGGGGACAGTAGAAGACAGGAGAGGAGAGGAAAGGAGAGGAGAGGAAGGGAAGAGAAGAGAGGAAGGGAGAGGAGGAAAGAAAGAGAGGACAGGAAAAAAGAAGGAAAGAAAGAGAGCAGCAGATGAAGATGAAGAACAGCAGCAAAAAAGAAATAAATGGATGACAGGAAGAGCAGAGAAGGGATGGGAAAAGGGAGAAACATGGAGGGCAAAAGAAGAGTGAGATGAGATGAGGCAAGCAGATGAAGCGAAACAAGCAAAGCTTTACTAAACCCCCACATGATGAGCCAATCATCAACCATCAACAGCCGACACTGTATAAAGCAGGTCATGACAGATCATTGAGCAGCATCACATCCTGATAACTGTCATAATTTGAATATGTTATGTTCTTACTAATTAATAACTCTGTGAGATATAGGACATTAAGCACCTAATGGTACGAACGATTGCGGTGAGCTATCAAGAGTTTAAGAGAGACACCTTCAGTGTCGTATTTATGATGACCATACCGGCAACACGACCTCACGTTTGAGGGTTTGAGCAAAAGTCTCCTGCAAAAATGCATGTGCCATGCATGCAAGACAAAAAAGCCATCAAGAATGACAAGAGTGGAATGAATATGTGTGTAATGAACACCTCACTGGCCTTTGTTTTAGGTCCTTTTATTTCAGCTGCCTTCAAACTCTCATTTCATTTGCAACACTCTGCCCAAAGTATTAATTACACACCTGGTCTCTGGCTCAAGTAAATGACTCATTGCTGTAATGTCAGAAAGTATTTATAACTATTGTATTACAAAAATATAAAATAACGCCTTTTAAAACATTAAGATTAAGGCATCACATGAAAATACTTTAAGGCATTAAGAAGACCTGACTGCAATCTCTCTTTAACAGACAAATTTATTAAGTCAGAACTGTAGTTCCTGAGACAAAGGTGGGGGTGGGGTAGGGGTTTAAAAGGGTGTGTGTCCCTTTAAGAGGCAGACTCAGCCAGAGGCCCCGCCCTTACCCTGCTCCCCTGGCTCCTCCTCCTGAGTAAAGCTAAACTCCTTCAGCCGCTCCTCCTCAAGCATTGATTGGCTGACCAGGGAGCTGGTGTCCTCATCTGATTGGCTGCCCCTGCGACTGATGACCCGGTAGATGCCACAGTCCAGAACATTGAAGCTCTCCTGAAGAACAAATAACAAACAAGACAACTTCATTAAAACGTAAATCAATAACATTAATGCTTTCAATTGGGAAAAAAAAACACAAAACAAGAAAAGTTATTCACTTGTCAAAATTGACAATTTTACCCCCATGATCGAGCTTACTCCCTTACTTTAACACTATGTCTGGCAGCTACTACGCTGTCCAGCCAGAACTTTAGAGAACCACCTATGGCTTGACTACCATATAATGTTGTGGGACAATATTTTGGAATTATGATGCTCAGCCAAAACCATGGACAAATCTGTAACTCTATTACTACCACTAACTGTACTTTTCCTGCATGAGCCCTGGCAGTTGGGTTGGCCACTTGGGCTGTGGATCTGCTCAAGGTTTCTTCCTTGAATAACTAGTTTGTGCGTGTCCCTGTTGCTCTTGAGTGCCTCTGTTTAATGTCTGTAAAGCGCCACGAAACAATTCTATTGTAAATGCCGTTGTATAAATATCACTGAATTGAAATGAATTGAACTGAACTGAATTATCATTGTAGTTTCTTAAGAAGATCATTCAAGATTCCCGAGCACCTGACCAGCGAGCGAATGCGACTCACATGGGAGGAGATGCTGCTTCGGCGACTGCTGCAGGCGGAGTCTAAGGGCTCCAGCTTGGTGATGACCTCCTCCAGCTGACCAACCAGCTCCAGGTGGGAGGCGGAGCTGAGCTGAGACTTGAGGTGCTCCAGACGGTCCATGGGGACAGACTTCCTGGCCTTTCAGGTGGGTAAGCACAGGAGTGAGAAACATCTTTGTAGACACTCTAATATTAGTCACAAACTATACTGTATTTTAATTCCAGTGAAAACTTATGTCATGTACAATGCATACGTGTTGCATGCCATATTGCCAATGCCTGTGTGTCTGTGTGAAAATTCAGTTATCTCTAGATTTATTTGTAAGTGAGAGCCTGCATGTCATGTTTGGACATGGCAAAATGTGTGTGTGTGTGAGTGTTTGCAATCTAACCCTGCCAGATGCAACAGCGTGCTGGAACATGCAGCAAACAGTGGCTGCCAGGATCCAGGCCTCTCGCCGTAGCAACCTCTCCACGCAACGCTCAGCCGACAGCAACGAGAAGTGGGATAGGCGGCCATCGCCATAAAGACAGAAGAGCTCATTGCGGAACACTGCGATCTCCACAATGCCTATCGACACAAAACAAACTCTCTCACACAATGACAAAAGAGAGGACCAATGACATGCACTACCACTGATGTAAAAGGATTGCATATCAGACGCTCCAATTCCAGACCAGATGCTTTTACGGTGTGATCCTGTTAAAATGTACTTTTAACCTTTAATGGTCATACCAGAAAGAAATCTATCTGTCTATCTATCTATCCATCATTAAAACTGTAAATATAGAACACAGAAACAGGAATGCCAGACCTTTGACCTCAGTCCATAACAGCACTTGGTCGCTCTGAGGTGTGAAGATATAGATGGCAGAATCAGTCCAGGTCAGAAGGTGTTGATCCCTGCACACACACACGTGCACGGAAACACACACACACACACACACACACAAAGACAAAATCCCCCAAACCAAGGTTAAACCTGCAGCTCTCTGACGACTACTGTCTATCTGATCCATTTACATAATTTTACACTAAAACTGCACCCAGTGGTATGAATTGACATACAACATCACCAACTCCATCTGTGCCAAGGCAAAGGAGCAATTTAGTGTTTTTACCCGAGGTGTAACAGTTTTGGGAAGGCTAGAGATTGCGGGTTCTTTTGGCTGGGGTTGTAGTGTGGCTCATGCCTGCGGGACACAAGAAAAATATCCAGATTATTTCAGGTGTGGTCACCTGAAGTGACATTCATCTCTTGGTTTGCCGTACTTTGTCTTCTGAAACAACTATGCAATAGAGTGTGTTTGCATTCCTGTATCCAAAATAGTCCAACAAGCACATCTGCACAACTCAGCCAAGCTGACAGAAACACAGCAACACTGCTAAACTCATATAATCTCACACATGCTGTGACTGCAGTCGGCATCAAGCTACCGCAATAAGAAACACACTATCGCAGTAAGCACGCACACTTAATCCAACATGGTGACACATAAATACATATTCTTGCGTGCGCGCACACACACACACAAACAATTGCAGACTATGGTAAAAGTCACAGTTGGGCAGGCGGGCAGATGTTCAGACATTGTGTGCTTTGCATCTCTGTACGGGCCTCACACACTCGCACACACACACACATAAATATACACACACAGCGGCGTACTTGTAAGTGATGAGGGGCACGGCTGGGCAGGCGAGCAGCTGTTTGAACTGGTGTGTGCTCTGCACCTCCCCACCAAAGCTGGCCTCCCACACACGTGATCCAGGCCGGGCACAGTACAGCAGAGGCGGAGGGCTTCCTCCAGAGCCCCCCCGAGCCTGGTACAGGAAACAGGCACCGTACTCCCCGTCCCTCTCCTTGTTCCCCACTCGCCAGAACTTCTCCCTGGGTCATAGGGAAAGACAGAGAGTGAAGGAGGATGAGTGAAACCATGTAGAGAGACAGAGGCACTTGGTACTGTTAAGACATTACATTAAGACAGTAACAAAGAAATCCTCAGTTAAATGGCTTCCAGAGTCAATTTCCTCCAAAACATAGCTACATTGTGAGGTTATTGGAAAGACAGAAAGAAAGAAAAAAGAAAGAAAGAAAGCAAAAAGTAGGAGGTGGGAGGGGAATTTCAGATAGAGATAGAAGGCGACATCTTAGCAGAACTATCTGTCAATCAATATGACTAATACTAGTGACATACAGACACACCTGTCTGTGTCGCACAAGTAGCAGCGACTCAGGGAGGACACAAGCAGCCGACCCTCCTGATAGCCCAGCTGCACCACCTTGGAGTCCACTGTGGTGATTGTCTGCACAGGGAAAATCACGAACGCAGAGCCCTGTATGTGCACACACACACACGCACGCACACACACACGCATACACACATGCACGCACGCACGCACACACACACACACACACACAAGCACACAAGTATAAATTTACAATGAGATTAATAACATTTTTAAAATATTTCAGACAAATACATGTAATATTCCCAATTTTAGCAGACCATTGTACAAAACACAGTAGGAAACGCACATAGTACTATATGAGAGTCATTATTCAGGTGCATTTAGTGACCCATTCAGTGAGCAGTTACTCACTTACTCATTCACTCACTCACTCATTCACTCATTTTCCAGCCAGAGGTTTCACCCTTTACCTTTCCGAGTTTGGAGGAGCCGGCACGGACATAAGACACCTTCCCCCCTGCATCCCCGACAAAGACGCGCAATGTGGCGGTGTCCCAGCACAGAGCAGTGATGGCCTGGCCACGGTGCTCCCATGACACACACGCTCGCTCGGGCCGACCCCGGCGCTCCAGCTGCAGCTCCCACACCACCACCACCCCTTGACTGTCACACACACACACACACACACACACACACAAAGTAAACACATGCATAGACACAACCTGATTGCCATAGAACACACACACACACACACACAATGCAATACAGAGCAATATAGAACATGCCAGGTAAACATACGTAAACATACATACAGCAGAGAGGAAGAGAAAAGAAGAGGCACAATGATGGAAAAACAATTACCTTGTAGCAACAGCGATGAAATCTTCATCATGAGGGCAGCAAGCTACCTGGGTGATCGATCCCTCCTGATAACACATAACATATAGGTGTGAGAGATTATTATTAGTGAACTATTAGCAGAAACCAAAAATATATTAAAATGTATTCCAAGATGGACAATATGGTCTATGCAAAATATCAATTTATTCATCTGTGAGCTATTACTATAATTGGTTGGTATGGAGGGCATTTCTTGTCAGTATTACTTAACTCAACAAGCATATAAAAAGACAAACAAATTCACCAATAACACTAAGAATCACCTTGTGTGTGAGGATGAGTCTTTGCTTCCAGCCCTCCCTCTGAATGAGATGCAGACCGCCCGCAGACGTCCCCAGAGCAAGCCACTTCCTAGACACTGCCAGACATGTGCACTGCAACACACAAACACCCCCCCAACACATGTAATATCTAAATCAGGGGTGTAACACTCATTTTTACCACGGGTCACATTAGCATTATGCTTTGTCTTTGTCTTTGTGACTATCAGACAGCACAGTCTCTATGCGTCTATGTTCTGACTTCCTTGCCACTAATTTCGTTTTCCTTTCCTGTTGGTAAGCAGCTCCATGATGCACCTCATAGTTAATTTCAATAGTGATATGCCGTGCATGCAGAGCTGTCGGTATTGTGTTGCGGAAGTTTTTCGCATGGGACTGCATGAATGATGTGAAGGGCTGGATCCAGCCCCCCAGGCCATATGTTTGATACTCCTGATCTAAATGAATGTAACAAACAGCAAAGCTGAAACACAAAAAACAGCAGGAAGTGATATGAGGGGTATACTATGTAACAAGGTAAGATGTTGACAGGCTAAAGTCTGAGAACTGGAGGTTAACGTTTCTTGCTATTATCTTCTATCTTGTCTTTTTAAATTAGCCTACAGTAACTAATGTTTCCTCCAAAATAGCATTCAGTTTAATAACATTCAGAGGCTCAATCAGAAAAAAACTCTGCCAGGAACTTTTGTCTATGCTTGTAAAATTTTAACGCACTTCAGGCTTAATTTTAACATAGCCTAATCTCACTACATAGTAGGCCTATACCCGCATGCTCAGAGAACCATGTCCATGCACACACAGGCACATACACCAGACACACAAACACACAGACACACACACACACACACACACACACACTAGGGCTCATTACCTCAGATCCACATAGTAGTGTAAGTTATAGCCCAGATACATATTAACCAAGCGTTAACCCAGATTGCTTCAAAGGTAAACAAGAGTCAATGCAGCCTTGGAATTCATTGAGAAACACCAGTTCTCTCAATAAACCTAAAACTATTCAGGTCACAAGTCTTAGGCCACTTCATGGCTGGGTAATGAGAGGTGCATGATGCAGTGAGCTTTATTTTGCAGTATATTTTACTAAGTACACAACATATAAGCACAACTTACATCACTTGTTCCTGTGTAATTTCAATCAAGAAATGCTAGGTCATGTGAGACAATGTACAGTAAAAGAAATGAGTCTGATTTTCAGAGCAGGAACTCAAAACAAAGCGTGTGGCTGACATTATTGAGGAATCCACACATATTAAAGGCAATGCCAGCACCTTGTCTTAGACAAGTGCTTAGTAAAATCAAGGCTTTTCATTTCATCCTGATTATATTAACATGCTTTCCGATGAAAGGTGTAACCTAAAAGACCAAAAATCATGGCTGCCAAGGGACCTGTCTGTCATTCACCTCATCCTATGAACACCAAAACACTTGGATTAGAATGATCAGCTCAAATCATAGACTTTTTCATGTTATGGTGAAACATCTAGGCTAAATGTCACCTATCGAACCCCCTACTAAATGTAGTACAATTTAAAGACCAACTGAGACCAATTCACAGGTTGAGTTAATAGGGTAGCATAAATGGTCATTTGAATGTCAAAGAGAGAAACATATATAACCATAGAAACAATTACAGTAAATACGGGTCTGAAGAGGTGGCAGATTGAAGAGTGTGATGATGGATGGACAAGTTTTTAGTGGAGTTGATGGTACCTTGAGTCTGCCCGAGTCCAGCCGCAGGGCAGAGAGTAAGGGATCGAGGCAGTCAAACTCTGCCAAGACATGGGTGCAGGACTCCAGAAGGACAGGAATCATCCTGCAAATCTGAGAAAAGAAACATTATTGTGAGTGGAGGAAAAATAGCCTCCTCTTTATATAGGGCAACTGAAATTTTTCTTTGAACTAACTAACTACCTAACTAATCGCCTAACTACCTTGTAATAAGGACATGCTAAATTAATAAACAGCCTCTAATGTTTAGACAGAATATATAACAAAACTTGAGGTTTAATACACTGTACCCTACAAATAAAAAAGAGGGATGGCAGGAGCCCCTACCCCATCCATCTCATTCCTCTCCCTTTCATTCAGAACATGAGACCACGTTTAGTCATTCTGCTACTTCATCACCAGCAGCTGCCTACCGTCATATGATCCAAAGCATCCTCAATTCAATTGCAAACGCATGACCACCATTGATTTCTTCTCTCAGCTGCTGAACAACAGGTAATTTAAAGGACAAAGCACCACCGCTGTGGGCCTACACAGTGACAGGGGCCTATAACCACATGTAAATTTAAGCTCTTCTGAAAGGAGTAATTCATCTAATTTACTCAATTCGGTCATTTGTAATCACTTCAGTTGAAACGTACGCAAGTCAGTTGCCAACTTCCTCAAGTATTGGTAAACTGCTTCAATGAACAGATGTTAACTCTCACAATAATATGTAAATTTAACAACAAACCCAGACATTCCAGGGCACGGCTGATGCTCAGCCATCACTGCCATAGATTGCCTCGCTGTTTTTCGATAGACAACCAAGTACACATTTTTATTGTTGAAATTGAACAGAAGTGAGAAATCTACAAATTAACGGAATCAACACTGACAAGTTGTAACTCGTTTGTTTCTATCGGTTTCTGAATGTTGACTAGCCTACTTCGCATTATACAGCATGACCCAGCGTCACGGGACTCATACTTCTGCCAGAGTGCTTTTAAATATGTTAGCCAGACAAGTAGTGCCGTGCTGAGATTACAGTAACTTCACTTTATCAACAACGCAGAATGTCATTCATTTGACAAGTAAGCTGCTAGAACAGAACATGTCTTAACAAAGGTAGATTTCTTAGTTCATTACCTAGTCTGGATCAACTTATTTACCCATCTCATCCTAGCTAGGTTAACGTTACTGAACTTCGTTCCTTCACTGTAGCCGCACCGTAATGTTGGAAGTTAGCATGCAAGAGTAACCTATCAAAAATAAAGTTAAAGTTTGTTGTAAACAAACCTGGTGTTATTGTCCACAATGCTGACTTCCTGGCATCTCAAAGTCTGGGTTTAGAAGCGCTACACATGCATACAGTCCGCAGTAGGTCGGGCTGTCAATGTTTGACAGTAGTGATAGCGAAAGTTGAAATGAGAGACTTGGCTTCGCACAGTTTCAACCGGCACTACTTTTCGAAGGGAGCTGCGTAATGATCTCTTGCCCATGGAACGTTTTTGCTCATAGTGCGCAGGCAGTACAGTTTGTCCTCTACAAAGTCAGTTTCAACATATTTCAACTGATCATAACAAGGCGCGTGTGAGAACACATTTCATAAAACAGAGCAGCAACAACAATAACAACAAAAATTAATGGCGGTTCATTCAGGCGCATTTTCAGAACCTGATGTCGGTGCACTTACTACATCCATTAGGGCCTCTGTATTGATTGAAACTTGAGGAGCTCTAGGGACCCGTCATGGTCTCCACATTCTGCAGTTGCAGACAAAATTACCTCCTCAAGGACTGCAACCACCATTATCACCATCACCATGAATCACCTTGGTTGAAACAGAGAAGATGGCTGAAAAATATTGTGCGAGCCATCCCTACAAGCATAACAGTATGATCATGCTGACACTAAAATGGTCATTTTTAATCACGTCTTTGCCATTTCACTATGCCAATGAAGGATGTGGCTTAGTTACAGCAATGAGAGAGCAGCTCAGTGAAGCGGGGAATACAACAGTGCAATCTTGTAATCAAAAGCATGTTCAGGAAGTAAAAACAAAACACACTTGTTACTGTAGAGGAAGTAGCATTTCTCATGTTTCAGAACGCTTTTCCTTAAATGCACCATAAGCACCAAAAGCTGATTTAAGTTTTATTTATTTTTTGTCATCAACATCCAGAACTTCCTCAGTGCAGCTAGAATGTGCAGACATAAAAAAAAGAATGAAGAAACAGTGCATTGGCAGTGGGCAGAGTGCGTTTCAGCCACACCACGCATACACACACATACTGTCATGTACTACATTTGGTATTGCTTTAAACGACTCTCTGTAAAAGTCTTGAGCGGGAGCAGGTTTGCACAACCCAGGAAATACTATCAGAAGGGATTACACTGTTTTGCATTGAATATCTGATGGTCACTTTTTTTATTTTTGTCTTCCATCATCATGGGGCACCACAATGTTGCGCTCCATCCCCAGTCCTTGGTTCTTTTTGCATTGTATGTCCATATGTCCTGAGAATCTACCCTATGATTTCAGAAAACCCGGCGTAGAGACAACACTGTCCAGCGTCGCACGCAGACTTGGTCACATCATGTCACGTAATCATGTCAGTGACCGGGTGCCAAACAACCTCCTCAGGAGAAGAAAAATAAAGTGGAGGGGAACAAAAGGGAACAAATATAGGAGAAGTACAGTTGTGCATGGTCACCACAGTTGTTTTTTTCTGGGCCAGCAGGGAGGTAACAAACCACTATTCATGTCCACATACCCACAACTGTCACCCCCCCCACCCATCCCGCCCCCCTCTCTGGAGACGCCAACGTCGGATACCTCATCCCAGCAGGCTCGAGAGCCACAGGAGAGTTTTACCCTCTTGTCCCCTGCCTTCCCATTCTATTCATCTTTCTTCTTTTTATTCTTCTAATTCCTCTTCTCTTTCATTGTCCATCATCCGTCTCCAGCATTCTAAGTCCTCCCGTGATCTTTACATAATACAGCTCACGTCCCATGTCTTTCAGGTTTTCCGCATCATCCGACGGGTCTGCCAAGCATGGAACTTGTTGTAGGCGGCCTGCAACATCTCCTCCAGGTGACCGGTGACCTTTGCATAGGGAAAAAAGTAAGCATAGAAATCCCAGGTTCCTGTGGTTCTACAATCAGGAGTGCATTCATAGCTTTTTCGGATGAGTAAAAGGGTAAAGTGTATTTATAATAAGTAATTTAACTGGCAAGAATGAGCATTTTATGCTTAAATATTTTTAAAGAACCATTTCTATGGCTGGCTGAAGCCAAACCTGAGTAAATATAGACTGAATATCTAGGGATGAAACCAGTAAACTATTATACTAGGATCACATGCAAAGTTCTTTTTTTTTTTTTCTTCATATTCAAAGCCCCCCCCCCCCCTCGTACAACACAAAAAGAGCTGGGCCTTACATTAGTGCTCAAATACTGCCGTTGGATTTTGTCCTGAAAAGGACGGAGCTTTGCCATCTGAAATCTTTCCAAGTTAGACCTCATTTTCACCACCTGCGAGGCGCAAACACAAACAACTATTACCTCTCTTCCCAGGTTGGCCTGATTAGTAAGTATTTTGACACTGAATGTAATTTTATGGTCTGGTGGGCTGCTCTTACTTTTTCTTCCAAGAAGGGTGTATTGACAGGGAAACAGCTCCAGAAGTGCCTCAGAAGCTCTCCTGCGGCCGTGTATAACTGTTTCAACTCTCCTTGCACATCACAGGGCACTAGCTCTGAAGCACAAACACACACACACACACACACAAGTTTAGACACATTGTGTCTAAAAAGTGTGTGGAAATAACAGTGTGTCTGACCAGTGTGTTTCCCCCACTGTGTGCAAATGATCTTAATCATACAGTTTGACTTATAACGGGGATCATGTGTGTGTGTGTGTGTGTGTGTGTTGTGTGTGTGTGTGTGTGTGTGTGTGTGTGTGTGTGTGTGTGTGTGTATTGCTGCTCACGGTTCATGGTCTGTTGAGTAGAGGTTTGCATAAGGACTCCTCCTGGTGACAGAGCAGCAATGGCAGAGCTAGCAGCATTACTGGACATCACCTGTTATAGCACACATTAAATGAGCTTTGAGGGGCCACATCAACAAACATTCCACCTGCAATGTGTGTAACTTTTGTCAGTAGCATTCATACTCTAAACATCTGTGAGAACCTTTAGGGCAGGGCTATTCAAAGTGCGGCCCGCGGGCCAGAACCGGCCCTTTAAGCTATTTGGACCGGCGGCCCATATATCCATGAGTAATACTTTTCTTTCAGAATTACCGATCAAACTGTACTTCCGCCGATTTGCGGCACTTTACGACACTTTGCTCGTTTTACGGCAGGTATACTAAGGCTATTTATGGCAAACAGAAGTTCGTGAGAAAGCATGGCTCTATCTAAGGATATCTGCGCATAGCCCTCACTTCATTTGAGCCTAACTTTACTGTCTTAGCTCAGTCAAGACAATGTAATATCTCACACTAGTAAAACTGCAATAGCACAAATGCTTGTGGCGGTTTATTTTGTTTAGAGCCAGTTGTAGCTAATCTGATGTTGCTGTTTATTTTTTGCACTAAGAACCATGATGTTGGCACTGTTACCTCTAATTTTTGACTTAAAGTCCATTAAAGTTCAATATTGTATTCTAATTGAATGTTGGTGGTACTGTTACCTCTGATTTTGCAATAAGAGCCAGTTATATTGTTTTGCACCTAAATGATGTTGGTACTTTTACCTCCTTTTTGCACTTGAAGACAGTTATTTTGTTTTGAACCTGAATGTTGGTACTATTACCTAATTTTTTGCACTAAGAACCATTGTACCTGGTATTACTGCTGTTTAGCTTTTTGCTGTTGCCTGAAAAGTATTTGCAACAATAAATAAGTGCTATGAGAAATAAGCAATGTTTGACTGTTTTTACATTTGATATAAAATAGTGACCGGCCCACAGGCTGGACAACCATCCGAAAATCTGGCCCCCAGGAAAAAAAGTTGAATAGCCCTGCTTTAGGGGATCACAGGGACAAGTAGCAAGCCGCAAATGTTTCCTATGGTTCAGCCCTGAATGGTTGGTTGAGACATTTCAATAGGAACAGTGCTGAATTCTGTTAAACTTTCAGAGCGCAACACAAGGCTCATCAATAGAAATATCCAATATCAAATATCCCAGGAACATTTCAAGCATTTTGACGAATCAAAAATCTTCAAACATCCAAATATTCTTCCCACTGTACTTAACACCACTTAGCAACAAGTTCGACTTTTTTTTTGAATTAACAAAATGACTACAGCCTGAGTATTGTGTTACACTGTCACTTCATTATTGCTGGTGTGATCCTTGCCTGCCAGTCTTTGGAAAACATGGGAGACACTGATTACAAAGCTTATAGTGTTGTAGTATCTTGGAAGTCACAACAATAATACAAGCTGGCACTGTTGGACAAGTGTCCTTGTCATCACATACTTCCTGTCGGGTGATTAATGGTTAACTTCTCTGGGCTTGTTCCCTTCATGACATTTTGCTCGGACTTTATTGCCTGCATTATTTACATGTTTTTTTTTTCTTACTGAGAAAGTGTAACATTTACACAATGCTATAGAAATGGCTTCATTAAAGCCCAAAGGTAAACTGGGCACCTGTGTAAGGCAAGGTTTGTAGCAGGCCATCTCATGCTGGATGCAGCTGACAGCTGTGATGATGTCCTGGGTGGTGGTGAACTGGTGAGACTGCAGAGGCACTGGACCATGAGCATACCTGGGATACACATTTCAGTTCTTTCATTTGGATGTTAGACCCTCAGCAGGGTAAGAACTACAGACCCAAAGATTGCTTAAAAGCATGTCATACAATTAGATTGGTCTGATCAAATATATAATATAACACAAACACACACACACACGCACGGACACACGCAGCGGTCGGTGAGCTCTGACATTTGTATTGCCAAAGCTATAATGGCTTCGAGAGATGAGGTCTGATCACACAAACACACTCCCCACCCTCAACATTCAAGTGCTCTTGAGCAACACACCTAATGCCTAACAGTTTACTGGCAAAGCAATGCCCACTGCTCCCATGTACACCATAGATCAAATGCAGAAGGTGGGTCAAAGGCTGAGGATGACTTACTGCTCATTCAGGGGTGTGTTACAGAACCTAACTTATACTTTGAGTCTGAGGTCCAACGGCCAAGCCCAGAGACTTCTTAAATTTACACACACAATCAAATAGCCAATTCCGACAAGCATACAGTCAATAGAAAAAACAGAAATCCATACTCTAAGAGCAATCATTTCCTGGATGCGTATTCAGTTCATTGCTAAACACTATATGGCTCTAATAGCAAACCCAACAAATAAATAATAAAATCAAATTTGGATACACAAACAAATGAGGGGTTACTATGAATGATGTATTCCTGGTATTTACACTATATGCTCCTATGCATGTACTCTAGAAGTTCTTTTCTCTCAACCTCTTGACAAAATGGCCTCAAAGTGAGAAAACCGTTGGTGACAGACATGGCTGTTGTTTAGCTGTAGGCAAAAGCAATCCAATTTCTGTCAAACACTAGTGTCAGAAGCGTTGAATTGCTTTCATACCACCAAATGAGTTTAATAACATGCAATGTGTTTTCTTTCTTTTCTTTTTTTTTAGAATTTGTCTGTTCATCCCCCCCAAATACTTCCAATTTTGTTTACTTGTATGTAGACATTTTTTAAAACACACATTATTTTAAATATATGTTGGGTCTTTTAAGTACATGTAGACAGTGGATTCTGTGGATCTGTGTAAACAAGTGAAACGTGTATTTTTCAAAACAATGCTATGACTTGATTCATTGAGTGTGCACGCAACACCATCATGACAAGAGTTGGAAAGAAGATATATTTTTTAGTTAATGTTGAACTGAAAAAAGAAGTGCATAAATAAAATCCTTTCTTTCCTATCCCTTTTCATAAATATCCAGATCTGGTGGTTAACAAGACCTTAGTTTTGACAAAAAATCTTGTGTCTCCTGTTACTAATGCAATACTTCATGCTGTTACTGTCTCTTTATGGTGAGGCTAAAACCAGATACAAGCAGACCAACAAAAAAAAAATGGACAAAATGAACAAAGAATATAGACAGAAGAGACCGTCCGCATCCATTTTAATGCTGATAAATAATCTTTTACCTCTCAGACTTCTTCAGGTTAAGTGCAACCGTTCTGGGTCCTGAATCACTCTGTAGGTCTTCATACTCAATGGCCTCTTGCAGCTTGACCTACACACAAGAGATCATTGCAGTCTCACTAAGACAGAACCTGTCAGTTTGTCCTGCAATATCCTTTGACTAACCAAACAACTTTTGTCAGAATAACATTATATGTCAAAGACCAGAAGATTCTAAACTACTTCTCAAATCTGAAGGGAAGGAGAAAAAAACAAAACAAAACAAAAAAACTGATTTTTTCGAGAGTGAAACTAGCTAGCTGTTTTGGATAAAAAAAAACACCACATTTTCATATTTGTTCAGGCAGTCTTTCAGCAGTCAGTGCTTCCTATACCTTTTTAATGGGCGGCTGGAAGAAGTCAGAGTCCCTGGAGTTCCCGTCTGTGCTGCTAGTTTCACTGGCCTGGTCATTAGCACCATCCCTAAAACACACATATTTGTTTTTTTATTTCAGGGCAACTCATCCTGAAGGTCAACATAGCACCATGGCTTCCAAATGTGGTCGCCTCCAACAGATGTACAACAATGCACAACTGACCTTAACAATAATACCACAGTTGCAAATGCCCTAGATGTAATACCCAGGATGAGGGAAGGCCCTCAATTATAATACAGCACGTGCTACCACCAAGGTCAAATGGCAACCACGTCCATCGAAAGATGCATAACATGATGCAAGCTAAAACAACCACTTCCAGTTGAATTTCAGTATACGTACTAAATGTTGTACCTAGGATCCGTGTACCTACGTTCTAAATGTTGTACGTAGGATTTTTTTTAACAAAAAAATGATGTCCTGAGACTCCTGGGAAATTTAGCATCTTGTGTCAGGATTTCAGTCTTTATGGAAAAAAAACATTAACAGACACACACCCTTTCCTAAGCCCAGCAGCAAGGACCATGGAGCTGTGGTGATTGAAGCGTTTGATGATGGCAGAGTTACTGTTCTCCTTCACTGTGGGCTTGCTGTGTGAGGTGGAAGGGGCCACTTTGGTACCATAACCCTGTAAAGAGGAGTACAAATCAGAAACATATTCATTTTAAACAGTATATAAATTACAAAAATATCTGTGTCAGGTCTTACCTCATCTAGGCTCTTATCCTCCAGGGACAAAAGGTCTACCATTGGGTTCTTCACACCTTGTATCACCATAGATTTCAAGCCTGGGCGATGAAAGTTTCTACTTTAGATGGCAGTGTTGACAAAGCAATCCACAAGCATTACAAGACAAAATGTTATTAGGTCAAATTTTAGCACTATGCCTGTCAATGGAACTTCTCAGATAGACTGTCAGGGCTGTAACACTGTGTTCCCTCACTCACTCACAGACATAACAGACAGGACTGACAGGACACACACGTACACACACGCACACACACGCACACACACGCACACAGGCAACCCTGATTGTTACACTGTCCAAATGACATGTCTTGGTCAGTTGGGAGTTGGGACACTCACCCTTCTCGTCCTGCTTGGCACATTCTGAAAAGATGTCCTGCATGCCAGTACTGATGCGATCTCTGTGAAAGTAATGTGACTGGAAAAAGCGTGTCCAGAACTCTTTCTCTGTAAGGTTATGTGGCACATTCTCTGCATACTTCTGCTTCACTGGAAAGTGATGAGAAAGAGAGCAAACGAGAGAGAGTGAAAGAAATAAAGAGAGAAAGAGAGAGAGAAAGAGAGAGAGATAGCACATGTGAGTAAGTTAGGACAAGAGAGAGAACTAGTGAAGCAGAAAAACATAGACAATACCACTGATATACTGTATCTATGTGTTCACACCAAGAGCGACTAAAGCTGTAAAATCATCAGAAGTAGTTCACTTTGTATGGACAAGAGCGACAAACATGACGAGCGACAAACCTTGGGCTCCTAGAGCGATTTAGCAGCTATTTTTTATGAGCGACAAAAGCAATTTTACAGCATTAGTAGCTCTTGGTGTAAAAGCACAGCAAAAATACACTGGCAAAAGGGGAAGGGATCCACAGATTTGCACTTGAATTAAACTGAGTAAAAAGGGGACAAAATCAGGCCGAGAGAGAGCAAAGCTATCATATATCCAGAGTGTAGTTCATGCACCCATTTGCAGAAACATACCAGTGAGGTGCACTCCTTCTGATGAGATGACCTCTCTTCAGCCTAATAGGAAAGCTCACCTGCAGGGTAGGTTCTGAAGATAGACTCAATTATGTCGGCAGTGAGGTTGTATCTTAAACCGTTGCAGCCATCTGTCTGTGGCCGAATGTCTGCCTACAAGTCAGGTAATAGAAAAAGAAATGATGACGTGGAAATGATCTGATTCAAACCGCTACCACACAACACATCGCATCGCATCACAGCACAGCACAGCACAGCACAGCACAAGACATCACACCATTACAAATAAATATTAATAAGCAGCTCAAGTAAAGAGCACTACAGACAAAAGGATATTAAGACACATCCTATTTAAATGTAATTTGTTGAACATAGTAAACAGTACTGGACAGTTTCCCACATATGAATTAAAAAGGAGTTGTGTTAAAAAGAGTACTCCAATGAACAACACGGAAAACCAAAGCTGTAAGTCTAGGGCAAGGCTTAACCCCCCTATTGGGTGGGGGGTGGGGTGGGACAAATACCTATCAATAAGTCTAACAAATCGAAAGATGCTTTCTGTGAAGAGTGCTTAAGAGTGTTTGTTTAAATGCATCTAGATTTTTTATGAATGGATATTTTTTCATTCACTTCTTTTTTTTTTAAATTGTAGCCATAGAATCCAATTCTGTTTACCTGTAAACTAGTGCTGTCAATTGATTGAAATATTTAATCGCAATTAATCTCATGAATGTCCTAGTTAACTCACGATTAATCGCATATTAATCGCAAATTTTTATCTATTCAAAATGTCCCTTGATTGATGTCCCCACGAATGATTTCAGTTAGACCCTCATCTTCCACAATGTTAACGGGCCTACATGCAGTGGCCACCCACTTGGCTATGGCGACTGTAAGTTTGTTTTTAGTTGCGTAATCCATGTGCCTGTGCCAAAATCCATCCATTGTCGTCTGGTTCTGACGCGGAGGAGGAGGCGGAGAATTTGAATCACCTGAGTGCTTGGCCATTAAGTGGTACTTCAGACTAGTCGTGCTACGATGGTAACTCAGTTCACATCGACAGTACATGCATATAACTTTGGTTTTATCAACTGACCGATCTGGCAACGTTTTAAAACTGAACTTCCCATAGCAGCGTCCATTGTCACGTCTTCCCCTTGCCATCGCCATCCAAACAAATGGCATTGTGGGACGCACTTATTGAAAGAACGTTAATCTCGCGTTAAAAAAAATAACGCTGTTAAAATTGTTGTGAGTTAACTCGTTAATAACGCGATATTTTTGACAGCACTACTGTAAACATTTACATGTAAACGAAAGGCCCAAATGAATAAAAAAATTTGTTTATAAAAATATCTACATATGTGTAAGCAAGCCTTAAAACTGTTGCAGATGGAAGCTGAATTTCCCTGGTGGATATTCTATAGATATTTGAGAATAATGGCCAGTGGCCACATCTGCTCACCAGAAAAGCAGCTGATATCCCCACTTCCTGCTTATTGTTGGAGATGGAACCCTCTACTGATGGCACGCTCAGCCGATTGGCCCAGAACTCCTCAGCACTGATCACTTGACTAACAACCAAATCCTTGTACAGTTGGAACAGCACAGGGTCCTCCTGCAGCATCCTGGGAATTGGAATTTGATGGAAAAAATGATAAGCACTGGATATGCTCAACTCAGAATGTTCACACTAATCATTTAATTTAATTTGTTAAAGTATTTGTAGAGCCTTCCCATATGCAAAAAGTGTGTGTGTGTGTGTGTGTGTGTGTGTGTGTGTGAGAGAGAGAGAGTGTGAGTTCCTATTCAAAACTGCCAATCTGATCAATCTGACCTTGTTTTCCATTGCCAGGTGTGTACATATTCAAGGACTGAGCAAGATGTAAAAGAGGAAAACAGGTCACATTTTACTTTACTTTACCTGTTCTTTTCTTCCAGTTCCTTGTTGGCTTTCTTTTTGAACTTGGGCAGCAGCTGCTGGAGCAGTTCTTTCGTGGCCTCACGGTCCTTGAGGGCACTGCTCTCATTGGCAAAGTGAAAAGTGGTGCTCTCTCCGGTGTGCAGAACCAGCTGTAGTTGGATCTTGGCCTTCCCATCTGGACTTATTTTCTGACCTTTAACACAGAGAATGTGTCAATTTTAATTATTCATTCTATAAATATTTTTTTTTATTACTTATTCTATTTCAACTATACAAATGAAAAGTAAATAAACCAGCTTTCCCCAGATCACCACTACATCCTTCAGCTAATAATCAAGTGCACTGTTTTAATCTAAAACATACAGAATGTACGTAATCATTGAATCATTACACTTCCAATTCAGTAGAAGAGTGCATCAATGCACAACTTACACCGAATGTCAGCATAGAGGTGGCTGACAGTGAAGCGATCCTTGCCCTCAGGACCCCATGCAATGCGCTCTGCCATCAAATACAAGGTTCCATCCTGCTTTCTTTGTCGAACCCTTTTTACCACAAGCAACACTTCTTCCGACAGCGCTGCCATGGCTGTTTCAACAGATTAGTTAATGACATACAAATAAAAAACACGAAATCAAAAATCTAAATAATCACGATAAATACAATATTTGTTTATTTACTGAATCCCCATTAGCCAGGTCAGATGCCCCAGCCATTCTTCCTGGCGTTCTCCAGTGCAGGCCTAATAATACTAAAGTTAACAAAAGGATCACTTTTATCAAAGTGCCAAAAGGTTACGTATGCCTACAGAGATTCATGAACACAGGTATATGGGCAGAAAAGTTTAAGCGTTGGTTGTAATGTGATACCTATGTGATGGTTATTTTATGACGGGTGCAAGAGAATTCCTTTAATACTACAAATATCAGCATGCAGCAGAATGTTTTAACAGACCTTAGCTAACCTTACTGTGCTTAAGCTAACGTTAAACCCCCTTTGTTTAGGGCAACAAATCGTTATTGAACATTCTCTGATATGTGTAACATTTTGACAACTGCAGTCTAAAACATTAGCAATAGCAGATTTTTTCGTGCTAAGACACAATCTGTTTGCCAAGCAGCTGTCATGATGTTAACGCTACCCTAGCTAAAGCAACGTTAACATTACTGTCATGCAAGATTTCTTGGTCTTTAAGAGGAATAACCTTAACGTTTCTGGTATGCACGACTTCCTTACTCTGTTAAATACATAGTTTATTGAGTAGAGTTTCCTAAAAAAGGCCACGTACACGTCAGCTCACTAACTACATTGCTAACTGACGAAGTTAACTGGCTAACGTATATTATTAGCATGTACAATGGTCTGCCAACAAGTTAGCTAGCTATTACCCTTCCCTAGCTGTGATAACGTTAACGTTTTTCTCTTGACGTTTTAAAGACAACGTCCAATACCTGGGTAAAGCAGCCTCTCCCTCTGTCAGGATGGTGTTTAGATGGAGAACACGGCGAAGCAACCGGTTACCGTGTCTTCAGTACTTTGTATCCAAACTGAGAAAAGTACCAATAAACGTGTCATGCCCACCGCCATCGAGTACTCCATCGGCACCACTCAACTGTGTCACATATAAATGTCTCCGAGGGGAACACAACAAAGGTCACTAAACTTTAGCCATCCTGAACGGGCCTTCATAATATGCGTCACTTTTTTCGCAATACTGGCTTCTAAACAACTCAAAACATTTAAAACGATACATATACAAAAAAACACATCTAGCCAAAACTTGCCCTTTTCAACACTGTCAAGGGGTTAAGCTGGTTACGCGCTGTTTGGTCTGGGTTTCTTTCACCTGTCACTGCGAACGGGTTGTAACATTAAAAACAGCTCGGGATGTATTCAAGGAAACAGAAATTAATATTTTTGTTCCACGTACCAAAGCTTCACATTTTAAAGTGTAACTGCACCCCAAAATATGGTTTTCGAGCTACTGCCTGAATGAAATTGCTTATATTTGGCGATATACACTAATAACAGGTTAATATTATAATTGTATTATTAATTAATAATTGTAATATTATTATAAAAAATTGTCACAGATAAGACAACAATCCAAAATACGACTAAGGGCATCAGCACCAGATCTCGACGAGAATAGCACATTCAAAGCAAATGAAAAGTGTGTGATCTCAAAAGCCTTGTAACACACTTTGGAAAATAGCCTTGGCTAGGCCTGATGTGATGATCAAAAACAGGTTAATTGTGTTCAGCAACGTTTATTGAATTATTTGAGGATAGGACTCAATTTCATATACTCATAATTCATACATGCAATTTTCGTAGTCCATCAGGGCATGCACGTTTTGGTAAAGTCTGGTTTAAACCAGTGACTGCCAATTAACCACGAATTTCCTAAACACGTCTTGAACAGTACAGTAGGTTATAGCCTACACGAATAGGCAGACAGACAAAATGTACAACCTCAGCGTGACATAAAATAAGCAGTGCATCATATTTCGCAAACAATATCTTATCAAAAATCCGTTTAAGACTACATCTTTCACATGAACATAGAGGGAATGCATTCACCACCAATATAGGCCTATATAATAATAGGCAATGATATTTCAGAGAAAAACTAAGCTTATTGGGGTATATATGTAACTGAGTAGAAAGAGTACTTGGTTGAATTATTTTAAATGGTGCAATGATGCCCTCTAGTCGTAGCCAGGTATAGGGTGGCGGGAGATCACATGCAGTTGCTCAAAGCAATTCAGGATACTGAGAGAGTAGGTCACGTTTTGAGAGGTTTGGGGAACTATGTTATACTAGATTATAAATATACAGGAGCCATGATTTATCATACAATTTGTTGAATGATTAGGCTCACTTTTTTTAGATGATTCCATGATATTTGTGTTAGTAGTTTTAGGTTTATTTACTTAATAAACCTAAAAAATGCTAATTGCCTTCCACGCTATCTAGAGATGGGTCTGTAGATCCAGACCGATCTGTATCTCCCACCGACTCCACTGTACCTTGCATGTATTTCAGGTAATATTTTTGGGATTTTTAAAAAAAATAATAAACTAGTAATGAATACCTCCACATCTTCAATTAATCTTTACCAAGATGTGGCACTGCATGAACATAAGATTTATTCCTGTGATGAAAATCAATGCATGGTGTCAGGAAAACATGGAAAGCCCATTATCTATGAACACGCTTTGACTCTCCTCCGCCACAAATGCTGGTGAAAACATATGCAAAGTATAAACCATACATTTTGATTACGGGGCAACAGCGATACAATCTCATCAGCGTTCCATTCACCACATAAACATCCTGGGAGATGTGGAAAACTGTCCTATGGTCTCACAAATCAAACTCTGTCATTCCTTTTGGAAATCATGAATTCTTACATCCTCTGGGTAAGGCTACAGAGGAGAGGGATCACATTAGTTGTTTTGCTCAGTTCAAAAGCCAACATCCATGACGGCATGATGATGCATTTGTGTCATTAGTGGGCAACTTACTTATGTACAAATCGAATACTGATGTTTTGACAACTACCGCATTTTATTTTTAAAGTTAGGCTACAGTTTACGCAACGTCACAACTGTTTTCGGCATTGGCGTTATACATTTTCTGAAAATGATGTTTAAATGTTCAGGGACCATTGTGGCGTATGATGCTATCCAGGTGGTGGCGCTGTGTAGACGCGCTGCATATAATCTCAGTGTATAAATGTAGGAGGAGATGATACTTGGAGAAGCACATGATGGCACGTGGAGAAGTACCCCTATTAAAAATTCGCTGGTAGATTAAAGAACAGTTGTGGAGAGAACTCCTGTCTCAGGAAGTTAGAGTCAGCAATTTATGGTTACATTATGCACTGTATAGAAAGAGATAACTATCGCCATTGTATCTCTGGCCTGTCATAATCTCCTTGAAACCCTGCTGTTGTTATTGAAAGTAAGATGTTGGTATTGTATGTTGTGTGCATAACTGTGTATGTGCATAATGTCCTTAAAGACCTCTTATAGGTGTCCTATTCCACAGAATTCCTCTTTTATTAATGGAATTAATGGAATTAGGGCATAAGATAAGTGTGAAGTATGCCACCGCACAAACACAATATTTATGCAAAACACTAATGTTTATCAATGTTAAACTGATGAATAAAGAGATGAAAGAGTTAGTGATCCCTTTAGAAGCCCTTGCACAGGAAGAGAGAATAATTTAACTGCATTTTTCCCATTGTATTTGTGACTCCTTTAAACTTTGTGTTGCATCTGGAGCCCTCAGTGCTGTTGTTTAGTATGAAAGTAAAGCTTCATCAAGGTAGAACTTCATCAGTTATTTAGTCTTAGTGTAAAATGATATTTGATGCGAAAGTGCATACGGAAAAGATCAGGGAAGTTGGCATATAGTATGTTAATGACTTGGTGTATGATAGTGTATGGCATTATGCCCTCACAGGCCTCTAGCAAAGTCTCTTATAAACTTAAGTGTCCTATTTTACAGACAATTCCACCACTGATTGTTATTGTTTGATTAATGTCTGCCCTTCTCTTGCACAGTGAAGGCAAGGCTTCACATTTTTTTAAATGGCATGGTAAAAGCACTGCAAAACCATATGAGGCATCGGATTTTGGTAGACACTAGCATATGGCAAACCCTTTGAACATTTAATAATTTAATTATAATTTAAATCAGTTCTTCATTGCCCATGCAGTACGCAGTGCATCAAAGTGTAGCATATCACAGTGTAGGCTACACCAAACTACGTGACTTAAGTAGTAAATCTATGAAACAAAGTATTTTCATAGCATATTTTCTAGCCACTTAATGTTCTTCACATGGGCTACACTACAGAGAAAGACAAAATCTTTCCACCTTATACCCCCTCAACAGTGGTTCCAGTCAGAATGGTGGATCACAATCAGTTGATGAACCCTGCGCTAGTCCATAGAGTTATAGAGTTTACAGAAATGTTGTTTATGCTTTTTATAGATTTTAATAATAGAATATAAATCAAAATATGCATCAAAGTAAGATACTGAAAGTCACATGCAGTGTATGGGCAATTCATGTAGACAGCTTACAGGAGGAATTAACTTACAGAAATATTAATTTAGAACAGGACACTCAAAGAGAGACAGCTGAAATTTGTAATTAACATGCATAGGGCAAACTTCATAGTTTTGATTGTGTACTTGATTGACCCCTATTTGCTGACATGATCTATCTTAAAAAGTATTTTTCTACTGGTTTATCTACCATTGTAAAAAAAAAAGTCTGTTCTGTAATTACAGAATGATGTACTTCATCACCAAACTAATGACTTCACATCACATAATGAAAAGTAAAAGATGATCATCAGTTCAACAATAAGTACAATTTTGTCTTCATTGATTTCCCCAAACCTGAGAGTTACCCTTTGATTGAAATATTAAAGAGACAGATAACAGAGAATGTTTAACAATTTGAATAGATATAATAGAATCACAGAATATTCAATGCCAGTATAATTTCTGTTCTGTAGATCATAATTAGGGCTGTACCTAGATTGACCCATCACTCACAAGGCTGAAAATGTGAATATGGTTTCAGTCATTTTTTCTATTTTCACACACTTGGCAGTCACACTCCTCGATGAAAACATAAGAGTGGGTGATGGTTGTCCCATTGGCGCAGCGCATCTCAGCCTGTCTTTCACTTGTTTTCTGTTCTTGACAGCAAGTACAGCTGTGTGTCATCGTGTTCATCTCCATGGAGTACCTACAGAGGGCAGTGGAGAGAATGTGACATTCAGAATACATGCCAAAAAGGGCTGGAGTTGAAGTTGAAACAATATGTATGTAAGCCATCAAGTCTTTAAATTATTTTACTCTGCAGTTCTACTTTGTTAAATTTGATGTGCTGTGTATGTATGTATGTGTGTGTGTGTGTAATTAGTTTACTCATTTTACCATCATACTATATCAGTGATTTAATACACTATCAATCATCACTCTAGTCAGTCTCTGGATATTTGTGGTGATTTATGTATTGTGCTGTCAGCTTCTGCTAGAGTATGCAGCGAAACCCACATGGAGGATGAGGAGCAGGTTCCAGAGCAGGTGGTCACCTCTACAGGAGCTGTAGAGTAACAGTCATTGATCTCCAGGTTGGACTGCTTCTTTGAGACTTTGCAGCTCTTTGGAGTGCCTGAGAGTGTTTTGAATGCATTTTGAATCAGCACAACAACAATTCACTAAAACAAGAGAATACTGAACAGGGCAAAACAGAGCTGTTAAACAAATACAAAAGAGTTAAAGAAGTGCGCAGCAACGCTGGTTTTCTTTTTGCATTGTTGTTGCATTAGCCTGGCCAAAAGGTGTAGGGGGACCTCCAAGAAAAAATGCAACAAGATCCCAATATTGTCCTCCTCCCCTCCCCCCTCCATTCCACTGCTGTGCCTATACACATGCATTTATTTTCTAAAGGGTTTGCCACCATACTGCCATACACATACCCCAACGTCATTTAGTCTACACGATGTTAGCTGTTCTTGCATCGGTTAGCCCACTATACGATATTTGCAAGGCTTCCATACTCTTTGGGAAGTAGCAGGCACTTCAGGCATAAACCGGGCAAGACAATGTACTGCCAAGTGTAATAAATAAAGAGCACTCAAATATGTTTAACTTCAGCAAGCTGCATCCAATATTTCTGTACTTACACAGATGCAAACAGTTAGCCTACCTCTACTGAAAAAAGCCAGACACTAACATTAGTGGCGGACATTTTGGACATAAACTGGGCTACTAAACAGGCACAATGTAACTTACAATCCACAAAGCCAGGTCAGCGTCACTTTTGCATGCTTTGCATTCTCAGAGCACTCTTGAGCTTTTTGGCCTGTCTCTCATTCCTCACGCATCCTACAAGATTTCTGAACTATATTCATAAACTAGTAGGCCTAAGTACGCACACAGCGAGACATGAGTAATCCATTCTGTATTTAATCTCTCTTCCCAACTTTCATAACTTCTTTTCACTTTAGGTCTACATTTAGTAATGCATCGTACAAGGCCCTGTATATCATTACACGTTGTCACAGACCTACTGCTGCATGTAGGATTAAAAAAACTCCACAAGAGTTATGAATGCTCTTTTTCAACAACAGGCCAGTAGATGGGACAGTGAAAGAGACTGTTTGCGCCGAAACAGGTCAATCAACCAAAACAATGATTTCTAACGGTTTTATGACTATGAAAATGCTGCATGGGACATAAAGCATTTGTCAAATGCTAAAACAATAAGAATTCACATGAATGAAAAATGGCATTTGATATTTTGTATTCTTGTACTGAGTGTCTGAACAAGCAAGTTCTGTTTACTCACAGACTTTGCAGCATCCGGTTGCATCAGTGCGCACAGTCCCCTAAAGAATGAAAGAGGGTAAAGGTGAGAAAGAAATGCAGAAATAAGCTTTAAAGACATCTGTGTTGCATGAAGAAACAGATACACAATAGAAAGAACATAAAAATATTTAAAATATCTATTATACTGACTAATATGATTTTACATTTTAATTAGGATTAATTTATTTTGATATAGATGCTGCAGTTTACTTACAGGAATGCAGTCTTCAATGATTATCCTCGGACAGGTGGTTTTGACCTCCACCACAACAAACTGATTGTTTTGTTTAGTACAGTTGTATTCCACACACTTGTCATCAGATTTCCACTGCTCACCAAGCTAAGACAGAGGTGACAATTGCTTGGCACTTTACTCACACATCTTATGGTATGATGTTATTATAGGCTATTTATGTGTCAAAACCCTGGTGGTGCCTACATATTTACACTCTTACCTGTCGTTCTTTGTTGTCATAAACACAAACTTTTTTAGGTTCTGCGTAAAAAAAAAAAAAGTTGTCAATAAAGGCTTTGCAATACATTTTCAGTATCACCAGTATGTACTATGTGCGGTATAGGCCTAAAGTATTGCTTATGTCATCATAATACAATTAAGCAATAACAAGGTGTACGTGAAGTGTTTACTGCTAAGTGGAGCCTCTTGACTGTTGTGCAAACATGGCATAGAACCTGCTGCAATTTCATGAAAAATGAATACCCAGTGATATAAATGATAATTCCACTGCCAAACTATTTTTTCTAGTTAAATGGTTGTTAAGTAATGCAGAGATGCAGCAATGGTACTCATGTATGTCGCAGTAATAGAATTAGAAGAATAGAATTAACAGTAATCAGAATAATATCCTATCAACATATAAAGAATTTATAGACTTTATGGCATGGTTTTGAGTGTGATTTGGTCAATCATAATAATGGGCCAGATGTCAGCCAATAATAATCATGGGCCGTTTTGGAATTAAGTGAGAATAACTTATTGTACATAAGAATGAGAATAATGTATTGTACATGTAGAAGTTTTAGAGAATTAAAACATCAGAATAAGAATGAAAAATTTAAAAAGGTCAATATGGTGTAGAGCATTACAACAAATTTTTGAAAACACACCTATATCATCTAATACATCATTTTGTATTGACACAACTGACAACAAGAACGAAAAAAGAATGACTTCATCTGTACATGCTGTATATCAAATCATGAACCTATACGTAAGTGATGTCAGTTTTGGGTCACTTTAGTTTAGATAAGATTAGATTATTATTTTGTGATGTCAATATAGTTTATTATAGGAATTTGTCTTAGTACAACTCTTCTAGACAGAGGTAGACATCTCCCCAGAGTGACATTATTCCAGCTCACCTTCCTGCATTCACTTACCACATTCGTACTGTGTGCAGCAGTCCACAGTCTTATTAACTACCCTTTGGCCCACTTGACAAGTTGTTGGTTGGTTGGTTGGTTTGGGATCACACTTTATATCCCAGCACAGAGTGGTATAGGAAGTGTAGCTGCATTCACAATCCTGACACCCGTAACGCCATGTGTCACCAGGCTATATAACAGATTACAAAGAGAATATCAAATGCTGGTTTAGGCTAGCTAATTAATGCAAGTACCAGTATAACTGCAGTGGAAATCATCTTTAAAACCTTACCTGTCTGGGCATACCATCAGGGCCTGTGCAAACCTCTGAAAGATAATTTGAAAAGAGAGTAATAAATAAAATAGTAAAATACATTTAATACAGGCATTCAGTTGTACACTAGAACATTTTGCAGCATGTTATTGAACATTTAGATAAATACAGAATTGGTCATGAGTGATTTTTAAACATGTAGACACTGCCAACTTAAATCTGTGTGCTGATCCACTGGTGCTTGAGGGTGACATTGTGTTGCGTGGCTAAATTTTTTGCAAAGTTCATTAGTTTAGCACTGGTTTTGTGTTGGTATTAATAAACTGGGGTCCATGCTGTGCTAAACCAAAATAGGCTATATTCTAGTGGCCTATTCTAAAATTTATTCTGAAATGCAGTTGTCTCACAAAGACAAGTATGCTTCTTTCTGGTCTGCTATTTAACCAAAGTATAGTGTTCCCCTACACTTTCTTGTTCTTTTCATACATTTATTCTAGACCCACAATGTCCTGTCTGCAGGGGTGGGTAAACTATAAAATCGGTGATCTTGGAGTGGCGTGCGGCACTAAGCCAGACCGTGGAGAACCGGTCTAGCCTACTGGCTATTACCCAATGTCTATATCCTACTATATTCTAAACACATTGCTACCATTACATTGACACCAGCCTGGTATAAAACCAGACCCTCATCCTACGCTTTCGTTTTGTACGGAGGGTCTGGTCATTCAGTAGTGAGATTTGATTGCTTGCTTGAGGTGTTTATGTTTAAAAAGAATGTATCAGGCCCTGACTGATAGCTTGCCTTGACTGATAGCATTCTAGCTCTGCATTCACAACGCCTCCCTCTGTTCGCTGATGGGGTTAAAATGGGACGGGTTAAAATGCCTCCTTAGACAACAAACTCAGTCAAATCCAGACTAGCACTGTAGGGAGATAATAATCAAGCAGAAGTGCCAGGAAGGCACGGCCAGGCTACACTGATACCAGTATCAGTTTGATTGATTGAACCACTGTCTTACCAAACTATCCTTAAAAATTAGAAGTAGATTCGAATTAATAAAAATGACAATATTTCATTACAGCAAAATAAAAACTATTCTCAAAAGTCTCTTGTACGTTACGCTTGTACGTTTAGAGTTTTGCTGCATTTTGAATTGAGCTATTCATTTTTTATGGACATGTAAATGACAGATAGGCCTACTTATTCACTCCAACCATCCAGGATGTACTCTATGCTCCACCAAAAGACAGTTAACATGTTAGAATGCTCTTGCGCTTATATGGAGAAGTCCAGTTGAAAACCTAGCTGTTCATTACCTATCCTTGAATCCAATAATGTAAGGTAGGGTGACCAGACATCTCAGATTTCTGCCAGTCAGTCCCCAACAAAAAAACCCCACTTTGTCACCAATTTTTGAAGTTTATAGTTTTCAGGAAAATGTAAGGAAATGTCCCCCAATATCATCTAAGAGGTCTGGTCACCTTAATGTAAGGACCATATAAGTGCCCTTCTATAAATTGGATAATCCCAGCCAACATTTGCATGTGGGCAATAAGGCTCTCGCTAGTATTTAAGGTTCCGAACCCTCATTTGCAGTAACTTACCACAGACGTTACGTACACACACATTTGAGTATTCACTGAATAGAATTTGTCCTTCAGCACAGCCACAACCTTCTGCTTTAGTGTTAGGACACACATATGGATCATCTCCCTCGCAGTCCTCCTCCTTACAGCTGTGCAGATAAATACAGTATTTATGGACTTTGCTTTAAAGGGAATACTACAGTCAGTAGAAGAAAGCAAGTGAATCAAAAGACTTTGAGTCTAGGGCCACAGTGGTTATGGAGGCATTGCATTAAGTCATGTCAAAATACATTTAGAAGACTGGTCTATTTTTTTTTTTTTAATTTTGCTGTGCTGTCGCATCTGGTGTAGCCAGTTCCATTGATTATAGTGGAAGCTAACTGTTATTGCAGCTTTGCAACTTTGACTTAATACCTCCCTGTGCCTCTAGCCCACTAGCCTCCCTGTGCCTCTAGCCCACTAGCCTCCCTGTGATTCATGTAGCCTACTAAATCTGAGAGAAATTTCAAGGTGAAGAAACATACTAAGGTCGGTTAGGGGGATTGAAAAGAAAATGCTCTCAGAAGAGATTTCTAAGAGTCTTCAAGGGAATTAAAGAAAAACCCCACAGGTTTCCTCCATTCACTGTTTCTTAATTTAGAATAGAAGACTATGGTTAACAGGTGATTTCAGTGTTTCAAAATAATTTTCTGGTCCTGTGTGTGTTTGGAAAATATTCCATTCCCTTTCCACAAGAGACTTCTTGTTATTACTCAAAATGATAAATATTTACACTTACAACCATTTGACTGATTTGTGTTACCTTGCACATGTCTTCTGTCTTATTGGTCCACAGGGGATGTAAGATTTACCCTCTGAACAAGGGTATTCTAACAGAAGAAATGGATGTTAGTTGAATATGATTTTTCAGCAATTACAAACACATTCAACCTACGAATTCCAAGGTTCTGACTGAATTAGTGTTGCACAAACTATAACTGTCACTTTTACTCTGAACCAATGGGACTCATTTCAAAAGAAACCAGATGTATGAATCAGAAGTATTTGTGTCTGTTTACTTCCTACAGGCAAGTTCCACTTGTCTCACTCTTGCATAGTCCTATGCAGTATTCATGACTGTGTATCATTCTCAAGTTACTCTACCCATCACTGTGCATTATATGAAATTATGATATGAAATGGTTGGTTGGTCCTCACTTTTTACAAGACCTAAACACTGGTTAATCTCTGTGTACAAATCAATAATTGGCCAGCTTCCTTCTTACATATCTATTTAATATATTCTTTTAACACGCAGTAGATCTCAGTAGCCAGACTACTATATAACAACAAAATGTAGAGTCTGGCTACGACCCATAGACTTGATCCAAGGGTCGGAATCAGTGGTTGTCTCTGTCACTGCACACAATAAGTAGCCTAACAAGCTACCGCTAGCACCATATAGATTTCTAGGCTGTACTGATTGTAAAAGTTCTGTGCATACTATAAATACCAACATACCACACAGGCCTTGGGTAAGATTCCTCCAGTCCACACACACTTCCATCACTTCACATTGTGTAGCAATGCTTCCAGACTCTGGCAGTTACATTCTTTGGTGCGACAATCCTTGTAGTATTTCTCATATGGCACAACCTTCCGACATTCTTCAAAAACCCTTTAAGAAAGAGTCACAGTAAAAAAAAGAGAAAATAAAGAGTAGCACAGATCACATGTACAGTTATGGACAGTATATTCTGAATTAATGTTGCTCTTAAACTAAGCTGGACTATGTAATGTTTTCCTCTTGCAGCACACTTGGCTTAGTACATTACATACATGTTTCAACCCCTCAAATTGTTACTTTTGCCTTTGAAGGTCAGAATGAGGAGGTGGTGATACCCTGAATCCCTGGCTGTTTCCTCAGTGTACTGTAATTGTTATGAACTTTCCTCACTTGCTTAGAATGATCTCACATATATCATATGTGCATGGAGGCTTTGGAGAGGTGGAAGGAGTAGGAGGAGGAGTAGGAGTCGGTGTTGGTTTAATACACTCAGTAGAGTTCACGACCCAGCTCTCAGCTGTCTCGTTGCATGGTTCGGTCTGCCCGTTGGGAAGTTTGCAGTCATTGTTGCGGTTGTTGTCACAGTTTCCTGATTTCATAATGAGCAACGTGTAAGTTACACTTATACTTACATAATATATTTCCTTGGAGGACTATCTTATCCCTGTCTATCCCCGTTACTCTAAACTTGCTCTTGGATGTCAGTAAATCTTTCAGTTCTTTTAATTACATTTTTTCTCTTCTATGTCTTCTTCTATTCTTTTTTTGCTTTTATTTATGAAAAGAACATTGCATGTAACATACTATAAATATAAACTGGCCTTAACCAAACTGTGGTTCTTACCTAGCACCAGCCCACAGTCTGTCTTAGGTTCATACCCCTCAGGAGTTCAGTCTCACCTCACTCCAAAACATATCATGCATGCAATTTACATGAAATCTGATGTTCTTACCACACTGGCCCTCCGTATTGCCATGGAAGAGCGACTTGGACAGCATAATGGTGTAAGTAGAGGCCTTGAAAATCACTGTTGTGTTAATCTTACGGATGTCCATTCGAATTTCAATACCGGTGCTTCTTATGGTAAAATCTTCAGTTTTGTGTTTAGGGTATACTTTTTTGTCATTTACATATACCTATGGTTGAACATGACAGCATAATAGGCAATTTAATATTATAATATTAATCAATTTTATATATATAGAAATTCACACCACACTAGCACAGAATTGCAATATTTTGAGCCTTGTCAATGTGACTGCATATGCATCTAACATCAGTTCACTCAAATATGGATCCTTGGGTCCAGATGTTTTTACTCTACACAGTCCCACAACATGTACTTGGTTCCTTTCAGATTTATAACCAGTGGGAATCATTCTCCTCTGATGTCATCAATATGAACCTCCCTCGAACTACTCCTGTTTTTAGGGAATTTCCTGTGCACTGCCAAAGCTCTGCATCCTTGAAGATGGCAAACTACCATCAGGACCCCTCTCTGGTCCCATGTCATTGGTCAGATATAGATACAGACAGCAATGAATAAAACATGTATGAGATCATTTGTTGATCATTGCTTGCTTGGTTTTAGATTAATATCAATTTTCCATGGTTTGTTAATTCCAGTAACATTGACAGAAGTGTCACCAGCGGACTCATCATTTTACTTCTTCTAATGGCCAGCCAGATTAGCTCAGTTTTGCTATGTTTTTTTTTTTTTTTACCTTTTGCTTGATGATAGTAAGTTAAAGCTAATGAAGCTAACAGTTATCAACCAAAATTGTCCTCAATGTCGGAGGTGAAGGTGTACCAAGTTGACAATGCGCGTAGGGCAGCTGTCATGGTGTACAGCATGAAAAGATGAAAGCAATGCCTTCAGAAATGAATAAATAGTGTTAGATATACTACATACGATTAACTTGAAGCCAAAATGGATCTCTGTTTTCCCCCACGGTACCCATGAGGAGCTTTTTTGTGGGCGTAACAGGGCGTAATCAGACTTGCCATCTGTATCTATCCCACTTGTCCAAAAATTACCGATTGGCCGACATACCATCAGTCTAACCATACACAGTGATTTCACTACACCATTTTAAGACCCTGACCCTAGCTCTAACCACTGTTATTACAGGGTCTCAAAATGGTGTAGTGTAATCACTGTTTTTTACGATATTAGAGGCAACTGTATTTTATGTTTATCTTCTTTAAATCACTTCAAAATCTGAAAATGCTATATACCATAACAAGTCTTTCCCATGTTTTAGCCAGAGAAACCTGATCTGAGCTAAACTTCCCCAGTTTTAATACCTGTCAAAGCAGAGTGCATCCACTCCACTGACACTTCCTTCTCCACGCAACGCAGTATTCTACTATAAGGTTTTGTACAGTATCTAAAGCCCCATTCACATGTATTGTTACTTGCCCATCGCTAAGCTATGACAGACAACGGAATGTGAATGTGTTTAAGCGATACAGTGGTAGCGACTGGTCGTCCTGCACTTTCAGATGTACAGTATAGTACCATTAAGAATTTAAAACTATCTAGCTTGGAATGCTTAACGAACCAAAATGAGTGGCCCAACTACTAATTAGGTAGACAAGTTTCATGCTAATAACTATTACTAAAATGTTCTACCCTATCCTACACCGGTAATGTAATGTCTGTGGAGTTCTATGTTATTATGCTAATTGGCTGTTAAAAAGTCATGTTTCCCATTTAAAGTGATTTTAATGAGTCATTTTATGAGGCTTTTGTGACTAGTCTATTAGGATTCAGCCTGTGAAAAATTCTCTGAAAAAAGGAGCTGTTGGACTGAGGTTTGGGTCGATAACACAAGAGGATGATGAATTCCACTGGTTGATGTCTCATTCTCTCCTTTATAACCAAGGTCATATTCATCACCGTAGCATTTTTTGCATATGTAACATATAGTTAGCAACACATTCAGTATGTGAATAATACTTGCATTCAATAATTACATTTATCACCCAGAGAAATGAAATATTGTTTTCTGATTGGCTGACAGGGTGTCCGTTATTCCCCAATAACGGGACACCTTTGATGTAGATCTGGTAAAATAGTATAATCACCGTTCCATATCAGTACACCTTTGAATGGTAACTATAACAATCACAGTAAATGACAGTTGAACTTGCTTGCAAGGAACAAAGAAATCAGCTGTTATCAAGCTCACGTTAGTTTCTTTTAAAACTGAACTTCTATTTCTTTTATGTTTTAAACACTTGCTTGTTGTCTATACACATGAGTTACAACCGGGTGATAAGAAGGATGATGGCCTTTGAGGTGTCCCGGTATAGGGGAATAATGGACGAGGCGTGGACAGCACGACAGCGTTGCCTATGCTGCCTTCTGCGTCAAGCTGTTATTCGCCCACGACACGTGCATTATTGCCCTATAAGGGGACACCTCGAAGGCCATTATCCCTAACATAATTATGAACCATCATCCAGTGAATTATCCAACAATAAATATTTAGTACATCCCAAAAAGCCTGTGCACATCCAGATTTCTTATTCCTAGAATACTCACCACATTGTCAGATGGATTTCCTTCTGTTGTAAGGAAGACTTTGTATGACTTGTAATAAACTGTCAAATCTTGCCGGCAGGGAGAGTTGCTTGAATCTTCACAGTTACCTTTGCTGATATGAACACTGAAATTGTACTTTGGTATTATTTCTTGGACTAAAACATAATTGCAGCGTCCTTTGAAAACATAATTTTTTCCATCAAATGTTACATAATTAGAACTTCCCCATCCAGAACATATACCTATATGGGAAATAATAAAGAAGAAACCATTAAGAAGTAGCCTAAATGTACTCTTCTGAGTACAAAGATTTCTTTCAATTCATTGTGTAGCTGGACTTTTTGTGAAACTAAGCAATATCTGGAAAGTTAATTTTCTTGCCACAGTCAACAAACGGTTAACAAATCAGTAATTCTCTAAGTCTGGCCATTGATTGTGTACTTTTGTGTATGGGCCCATGTAAGTAAAGTGTGTTGGCTGGCTATTACCCAGATAACTCAGCAGTTGTTGACATAAACTTGAAATAAGCTTAATAAGTCTCTTCAAAAAATATATCATTAAAAAAAGTAATTTAAATGTTTCCTAAATAGGCCTAGTAATTTCTAAACTAGGCCTACATTTATCTGATGCCTAATTGGAAGACTGCTGTTACAGTCACTAAAAAACTTCTTTAAAAAAATCTTGATTTGTATTCGGGCATAATGGAATTGAATACTACAGTTCATTTAGCCTAATCAGATTTCATAGAATTTGATTTCAGTATGACATGATAATTTCATCACTAAGGTGAATAATCAGACTGAAATTGGATTATTTGTTTGCACGTAACTGCACTGATCGTTTTCCTTCATTGGTAGTCCTTTGTGGTCATCTTGTGTGAAATAATTATTGAACCGAAATTAGAAGCCTATTAACTTGTTATAACATCTTATTTTCAGTTCAGAGGGGCATGCTATTTTTTTCTTCAGTTTTTCCACTTGTATTTCTAGAATGGAATGGGCAAAGCTAAAATTTCGCCAAGGCGAGCAACAACCCTAGAGCCAGCCCTGTGTTCATCTGTAGATCTGAGCAAACTGTAGGAGACTCCACAACAGTAGAATTGCCTTATTGCCCTTTTCATTTGACTGTGTTTCTCACCATTTGGCTATTCTGTCGACCTTGCTTTGGCCATGGTCCTGAATTAGCAGAGATTCATCTTTCTGGCACATCTCCCATGAGTTGATGTGTCGATGTGTCATATACAGACAAATTGAATCAGTAGCTTTATCACCGCAAAGCTAACTAGGCTGAAACTAGGCTGCTGTTTCAAAATAAAATAATGTATTTATCTGTATGTTTGGACAAATGATCAATGTTGACCCACTTCTCTTAAATAGTTTGGAAAATTCTGTCAAATTTGACATACCTGATGTCAAGATGTTGTATATGTTAAATTGTGGCTTTTTGAGATGTTCACAGATGTTCTTGACCGGACCCAAATCACCAAAGCTTACTGACAAATTCATTGTTATATGGTTGAAAAATTTGTTGTTAAATTAGTTAAATAAAAAAAAAAAGTGTTTGGGACAGTTTGGGAAAGTGTTTGGGACAGTTTCAGTTTTTCTTATTAGCCTATTAACTTTTTTTTATAATAATCGTATGATTGTGGTTATTTCTCAGACAATAATTGTACCATCAAAATTTATAGTCATCTCATCCCTACATCCAAGTAACTCTGTAATAAACATTATGTAGGACACTACTGCATAAACTACTGATTATCTGTCATGACATGTTGATATATTTGCATTAATATTAGTTTACTTAGAAATATGTGACATATCTAGGATAATATTCAAACCTGATTAACTTACATTGACACTCATAGTGATTACAACAGTCATCCTTAGTGACCACAGGTGAGTAGCCATTTTCACACTGTGGTTCTGTAGTGCATTGAATAGGTCTGGATGACACTTTGCCATTCTCACATGTGTATGTGGTGCAATTTTTTGTCCAAGTCGTTCCATTCTGTCATTGAAGCAATAAGAACAGATTGTAGGTAGCATGCTCTCATAACTCTGGGACTAAAATATAGTGTAAAAGAAAAACAATGCAACCCACTGTGCAGTTAGGGGAAACTGTAGGGGAAACTGTAGGGGAAACTGTAGAACATGGTCCTGTCTCTAACTCCACTTGACATGAAGAATTGCAAAATGCAGTAAAACACCAACCACCCTCATCAGTCTTGTTATAAATGTAAGAACCTGAAACAAATAGAGGGACACATTTCGATTTTATGCTGTAAGCCAGACTTGGTTACATTTGAGAAATGTGTAAGTAACAAATGTTAATATATGTATTTAATTAAAATTAGAAATAAAAAAAACCCTACCTGGTGGGAAATGTTGGGATCGGTATACACAGAAACATTTTGTGGTGGATTCTGTGTTGGTTGGTGTGGTGCCTGGTGATGTTGGAGTGGTTGAAGTAGACGCTGTTGGTGTGGTGGTAGGACTTCCCGTTGGTGTTGTGGTTGTGTGTTCAGTTGTTGTTGTCTCTGTTGGAGTCGTTGGGGATGTTGTAGTGGAGGTTGTTGTAGTAGGACTTGCTGTTGTAGTTGTGATAGGAGTTGCTGTTGGTATTGTGGTTGTGTGTTCTGTTGTAGTTGTGCTGGCCGTGGTGCTCACAGTAGGAGTACTTGGAGACACTGTTGATGTGGTCTCTGTCGTAGTTGTTGGGGATGTTGTAATGGTGGTTGTTGTGGTAGGACTTCCTGTTGGTGTGGTGGTAGGACTTCCCGTTGGTGTTGTGGTTGTGTGTTCACTTGTTGTGGTCTCTGTTGGAGTCGTTGGGGATGTTGTAGTGGACTTTGTTGTGGTAGGACTTGCTGTTGGAGTTGTGGTAGGACTTCCTGTTGGTTTTGTGGTTGTGTGTTCAGTTGTACTTGTGCTGGCCGTCGTGCTCACAGTAGGAGTACTTGGAGAGACTGTTGATGTTGTGGTCTCTGTCTTAGTTGTTTGGGATGTTGTAGTTGTGGTGGTTGCGGTAGGACTTGCTGTTGGAGTTGTGGTAGGACTTGCTGTTGGTGATGTGGTCGTGTGTTCAGTTGTACTTGTGCTGGCCGTCGTGCTCACAGTAGGAGAGCTTGGAGACACTGTTGATGTTGTGGTCTCTATCGTAGTCGTTGGGGATGTTGTAGTGGTGGTTGTTGTGGTAGGACTTGCTGTTGGTGTGGTGGTAGGACTTCCTGTTGGTGTTGTGGTTGTGTGTTCAGTTGTTGTGGTCTCTGTTGGAGTCGTTGGGGATGTTGTAGTGGACGTTGTTGTGGTAGGACTTGCTGTTGGAGTTGTGGTAGGACTTCCTGTTGGTTTTGTGGTTGTGTGTTCAGATGTACTTGTGCTGGACGTCGTGCTCACAGTAGGAGAGCTTGGAGACACTGTTGATGTTGTGGTCTCTGTCGTAGTCGTTGGGGATGTTGTAGTGGTGGTTGTTGTGGTAGGACTTGCTGTTGGTGTGGTGGTAGGACTTCCTGTTGGTGTTGTGGTTGTGTGTGCAGTTGTTGTGGTCTCTGTTGTAGTTGTTGGGGATGTTGTAGTAGAGGTTGTTGTGGTAGGACTTCCCGTTGGTGTTGTGGTAGGACTTCCCGTTGGTGTTGTGGTAGGACTTCCCGTTGGTCTTGTGGTTGTTTGTTCAGTTGTTGTGGTCTCTGTTGGAGTCGTTGGGGATGTTGTAGTGGACGTTGTTGTGGTAGGACTTGCTGTTGGAGTTGTGGTAGGACTTCCTGTTGGTTTTGTGGTTGTGTGTTCAGATGTACTTGTGCTGGACGTCGTGCTCACAGTAGGAGAGCTTGGAGACACTGTTGATGTTGTGGTCTCTGTCGTAGTCGTTGGGGATGTTGTAGTGGTGGTTGTTGTGGTAGGACTTGCTGTTGGTGTGGTGGTAGGACTTCCTGTTGGTGTTGTGGTTGTGTGTGCAGTTGTTGTGGTCTCTGTTGTAGTTGTTGGGGATGTTGTAGTAGAGGTTGTTGTGGTAGGACTTCCCGTTGGTGTTGTGGTAGGACTTCCCGTTGGTGTTGTGGTAGGACTTCCCGTTGGTCTTGTGGTTGTTTGTTCAGTTGTTGTGGTCTCTGTTGGAGTCGTTGGGGATGTTGTAGTGGACGTTGTTGTGGTAGGACTTGCTGTTGGAGTTGTGGTAGGACTTCCTGTTGGTTTTGTGGTTGTGTGTTCAGATGTACTTGTGCTGGACGTCGTGCTCACAGTAGGAGAGCTTGGAGACACTGTTGATGTTGTGGTCTCTGTCGTAGTCGTTGGGGATGTTGTAGTGGTGGTTGTTGTGGTAGGACTTGCTGTTGGTGTGGTGGTAGGACTTCCTGTTGGTGTTGTGGTTGTGTGTGCAGTTGTTGTGGTCTCTGTTGTAGTTGTTGGGGATGTTGTAGTAGAGGTTGTTGTGGTAGGACTTCCCGTTGGTGTTGTGGTAGGACTTCCCGTTGGTGTTGTGGTTGTGTGTTCAGTTGTTGTTGTCTCTGTTGGAGTCGTTGGGGATGTTGTAGTGGACGTTGTTGTGGTAGGACTTGCTGTTGGAGTTGTGGTAGGACTTCCTGTTGGTTTTGTGGTTGTGTGTTCAGTTGTACTTGTGCTGGCCGTGGTGCTCACAGTAGTAGTACTTGGAGACACTGTTGATGTGGTCTTTGTCGTATTTGCTGGGGATATTGTAGTGGCGGCAGTTGACTCAGTACTTATCAGAGGTTCTGGACGCTTTGTCACAGCACTTTGTGTCATTACTGTATATGTAGTTTTACTTTCAGTTGTATTTCTGCTTGTAGTGGTAGTTGTGGTCTCTTTTGTAGTTGTTGGGGATGTTGTAGTTGCGGTGGCCATAGTGCTCACAGTAGGAGTGCTCAGAGACACTGTTGATGTTGTGGTCTCTGTAATAGTTGTGGTGGTTGTGATAGGACTTGCTGTTGTGGTTGTATGCTCAGATGTAGTTGTACTGGCCGTTGTGCTTGCAGAAGTTGTTGATGTTGTGGTCTCTGTCGTGGTTGTTGGGGATGTTGTAGTTGTGGTGGTTGTGGTAGGACTTGCTGTTGGAGTTGTGGTAGGACTTCCTGTTGGTTTTGTGGTTGTGTGTTCAGTTGTACTTGTGCTGGCCGTCGTGCTCACAGTAGGAGTACTTGGAGAGACTGTTGATGTGGTCTCTGTCGTAGTTGTTGGGGATGTTGTAATGGTGGTTGTTGTGGTAGGACTTGCTGTTGGTGTTGTGGTAGGACTTCCTGTTGGTTTTGTGGTTGTGTGTTCAGTTGTACTTGTGCTGGCCGTCGTGCTCACAGTAGGAGTACTTGGAGAGACTGTTGATGTTGTGGTCTCTTTCTTAGTTGTTTGGGATGTTGTAGTTGAGGTGGTTGTTGTAGGACTTGCTGTTGGAGTTGTGGTAGGACTTGCTGTTGGTGATGTGGTCGTGTGTTCAGTTGTACTTGTGCTGGCTGTCGTGCTCACAGTAGGAGTACTTGGAGACACTGTTGATGTGGTCTCTGTCGTAGTTGTTGGGGATGTTGTAATGGTGGTTGTTGTGGTAGGACTTGCTGTTGGTGTTGTGGTAGGACTTCCTGTTGGTTTTGTGGTTGTGTGTTCAGTTGTACTTGTGCTGGCCGTCGTGCTCACAGTAGGAGTACTTGGAGAGACTGTTGATGTGGTCTCTGTCGTAGTTGTTGGGGATGTTGTAATGGTGGTTGTTGTGGTAGGACTTGCTGTTGGTGTTGTGGTAGGACTTCCTGTTGGTTTTGTGGTTGTGTGTTCAGTTGTACTTGTGCTGGCCGTCGTGCTCACAGTAGGAGAGCTTGGAGACACTGCTGATGTTGTGGTCTCTTTCTTAGTTGTTTGGGATGTTGTAGTTGAGGTGGTTGTTGTAGGACTTGCTGTTGGAGTTGTTGTAGGACTTGCTGTTGGTGATGTGGTCGTGTGTTCAGTTGTACTTGTGCTGGCCGTCGTGCTCACAGTAGGAGTACTTGGAGACACTGTTGATGTGGTCTCTGTCGTAGTTGTTGGGGATGTTGTAATGGTGGTTGTTGTGGTAGGACTTGCTGTTGGTGTTGTGGTAGGACTTCCTGTTGGTTTTGTGGTTGTGTGTTCAGTTGTACTTGTGCTGGCCGTCGTGCTCACAGTAGGAGAGCTTGGAGACACTGCTGATGTTGTGGTCTCTTTCTTAGTTGTTTGGGATGTTGTAGTTGAGGTGGTTGTTGTAGGACTTGCTGTTGGAGTTGTGGTAGGACTTGCTGTTGGTGATGTGGTCGTGTGTTCAGTTGTACTTGTGCTGGCTGTCGTGCTCACAGTAGGAGTACTTGGAGACACTGTTGATGTGGTCTCTGTCGTAGTTGTTGGGGATGTTGTAATGGTGGTTGTTGTGGTAGGACTTGCTGTTGGTGTTGTGGTAGGACTTCCTGTTGGTTTTGTGGTTGTGTGTTCAGTTGTACTTGTGCTGGCCGTCGTGCTCACAGTAGGAGTACTTGGAGAGACTGTTGATGTGGTCTCTGTCGTAGTTGTTGGGGATGTTGTAATGGTGGTTGTTGTGGTAGGACTTGCTGTTGGTGTTGTGGTAGGACTTCCTGTTGGTTTTGTGGTTGTGTGTTCAGTTGTACTTGTGCTGGCCGTCGTGCTCACAGTAGGAGAGCTTGGAGACACTGCTGATGTTGTGGTCTCTTTCTTAGTTGTTTGGGATGTTGTAGTTGAGGTGGTTGTTGTAGGACTTGCTGTTGGAGTTGTTGTAGGACTTGCTGTTGGTGATGTGGTCGTGTGTTCAGTTGTACTTGTGCTGGCCGTCGTGCTCACAGTAGGAGTACTTGGAGACACTGTTGATGTGGTCTCTGTCGTAGTTGTTGGGGATGTTGTAATGGTGGTTGTTGTGGTAGGACTTGCTGTTGGTGTTGTGGTAGGACTTCCTGTTGGTTTTGTGGTTGTGTGTTCAGTTGTACTTGTGCTGGCCGTCGTGCTCACAGTAGGAGAGACTGGAGACACTGCTGATGTTGTGGTCTCTGTTGTAGTCGTTGGGGATGTTGTAGTGGTGGTTGTTGTGGTAGGACTTGCTGTTGGTGTGGTGGTAGGACTCCCTGTTGGTGTTGTGGTTGTGTGTTCAGTTGTTGTGGTCTCTGTTGTAGTTGTTGGGGATGTTGTAGTAGAGGTTGTTGTGGTAGGACTTCCCGTTGGTGTTGTGGTAGGACTTCCCGTTGGTCTTGTGGTTGTTTGTTCAGTTGTTGTGGTCTCTGTTGTAGTTGTTGGAGATATTGTAGTCGAGGTTTTTGTGGTAGGACTTACTGTTGGTGTTGTGGTAGGACTTCCCGTTGGTGTTGTGGTTGTGTGTTCAGTTGTTGTTGTCTCTGTTGGGGTCGTTGGGGATGTTGTAGTGGACGTTGTTGTGGTAGGACTTGCTGTTGGAGTTGTGGTAGGACTTCCTGTTGGTTTTGTGGTTGTGTGTTCAGTTGTACTTGTGCTGGCCGTCGTGCTCACAGTAGGAGAGCTTGGAGACACTGCTGATGTTGTGGTCTCTTTCTTAGTTGTTTGGGATGTTGTAGTTGAGGTGGTTGTTGTAGGACTTGCTGTTGGAGTTGTGGTAGGACTTGCTGTTGGTGATGTGGTCGTGTGTTCAGTTGTACTTGTGCTGGCTGTCGTGCTCACAGTAGGAGTACTTGGAGACACTGTTGATGTGGTCTCTGTCGTAGTTGTTGGGGATGTTGTAATGGTGGTTGTTGTGGTAGGACTTCCCGTTGGTGTTTGGTAGGACTTCCCGTTGGTCTTGTGGTTGTTTGTTCAGTTTGTTGTGGTCTCTGTTGTAGTTGTTGGAGATATTGTAGTCGAGGTTTTTGTGGTAGGACTTGCTGTTGGAGTTGTGGTAGGACTTCCTGTTGGTTTTGTGGTTGTGTGTTCAGTTGTACTTGTGCTGGCCGTCGTGCTCACAGTAGGAGTACTTGGAGAGACTGTTGATGTGGTCTCTGTCGTAGTTGTTGGGGATGTTGTAATGGTGGTTGTTGTGGTAGGACTTGCTGTTGGTGTTGTGGTAGGACTTCCTGTTGGTTTTGTGGTTGTGTGTTCAGTTGTACTTGTGCTGGCCGTCGTGCTCACAGTAGGAGAGCTTGGAGACACTGCTGATGTTGTGGTCTCTGTCGTAGTCGTTGGGGATGTTGTAGTGGTGGTTGTTGTGGTAGGACTTGCTGTTGGTGTGGTGGTAGGACTCCCTGTTGGTGTTGTGGTTGTGTGTTCAGTTGTTGTGGTCTCTGTTGTAGTTGTTGGGGATGTTGTAGTAGAGGTTGTTGTGGTAGGACTTCCCGTTGGTGTTGTGGTAGGACTTCCCGTTGGTCTTGTGGTTGTTTGTTCAGTTGTTGTGGTCTCTGTTGTAGTTGTTGGAGATATTGTAGTCGAGGTTTTTGTGGTAGGACTTGCTGTTGGAGTTGTGGTAGGACTTCCTGTTGGTTTTGTGGTTGTGTGTTCAGTTGTACTTGTGCTGGCCGTCGTGCTCACAGTAGGAGTACTTGGAGAGACTGTTGATGTGGTCTCTGTCGTAGTTGTTGGGGATGTTGTAATGGTGGTTGTTGTGGTAGGACTTGCTGTTGGTGTTGTGGTAGGACTTCCTGTTGGTTTTGTGGTTGTGTGTTCAGTTGTACTTGTGCTGGCTGTCGTGCTCACAGTAGGAGTACTTGGAGAGACTGTTGATGTGGTCTCTGTCGTAGTTGTTGGGGATGTTGTAATGCTGGTTGTTGTGGTAGGACTTGCTGTTGGTGTTGTGGTAGGACTTCCTGTTGGTTTTGTGGTTGTGTGTTCAGTTGTACTTGTGCTGGCCGTCGTGCTCACAGTAGGAGAGCTTGGAGACACTGCTGATGTTGTGGTCTCTTTCTTAGTTGTTTGGGATGTTGTAGTTGAGGTGGTTGTTGTAGGACTTGCTGTTGGAGTTGTTGTAGGACTTGCTGTTGGTGATGTGGTCGTGTGTTCAGTTGTACTTGTGCTGGCTGTCGTGCTCACAGTAGGAGTACTTGGAGACACTGTTGATGTGGTCTCTGTCGTAGTTGTTGGGGATGTTGTAATGGTGGTTGTTGTGGTAGGACTTGCTGTTGGTGTTGTGGTAGGACTTCCTGTTGGTTTTGTGGTTGTGTGTTCAGTTGTACTTGTGCTGGCCGTCGTGCTCACAGTAGGAGAGCTTGGAGACACTGCTGATGTTGTGGTCTCTGTCGTAGTCGTTGGGGATGTTGTAGTGGTGGTTGTTGTGGTAGGAGTTGCTGTTGGTGTGGTGGTAGGACTCCCTGTTGGTGTTGTGGTTGGTGTTCAGTTGTTGTGGTCTCTGTTGTAGTTGTTGGGGATGTTGTAGTAGAGGTTGTTGTGGTAGGACTTCCCGTTGGTGTTGTGGTAGGACTTCCCGTTGGTCTTGTGGTTGTTTGTTCAGTTGTTGTGGTCTCTGTTGTAGTTGTTGGAGATATTGTAGTCGAGGTTTTTGTGGTAGGACTTACTGTTGGTGTTGTGGTAGGACTTCCCGTTGGTGTTGTGGTTGTGTGTTCAGTTGTTGTTGTCTCTGTTGGAGTCGTTGGGGATGTTGTAGTGGACGTTGTTGTGGTAGGACTTGCTGTTGGAGTTGTGGTAGGACTTCCTGTTGGTTTTGTGGTTGTGTGTTCAGTTGTACTTGTGCTGGCCGTCGTGCTCACAGTAGGAGTACTTGGAGACACTGTTGATGTGGTCTCTGTCGTAGTTGTTGGGGATGTTGTAATGGTGGTTGTTGTGGTAGGACTTGCTGTTGGTGTTGTGGTAGGACTTCCTGTTGGTTTTGTGGTTGTGTGTTCAGTTGTACTTGTGCTGGCCGTCGTGCTCACAGTAGGAGTACTTGGAGAGACTGTTGATGTTGTGGTCTCTTTCTTAGTTGTTTGGGATGTTGTAGTTGAGGTGGTTGTTGTAGGACTTGCTGTTGGAGTTGTGGTAGGACTTGCTGTTGGTGATGTGGTCGTGTGTTCAGTTGTACTTGTGCTGGCCGTCGTGCTCACAGTAGGAGTACTTGGAGACACTGTTGATGTGGTCTCTGTCGTAGTTGTTGGGGATGTTGTAATGGTGGTTGTTGTGGTAGGACTTGCTGTTGGTGATGTGGTAGGACTTCCTGTTGGTTTTGTGGTTGTGTGTTCAGTTGTACTTGTGCTGGCCGTCGTGCTCACAGTAGGAGTACTTGGAGAGACTGTTGATGTGGTCTCTGTCGTAGTTGTTGGGGATGTTGTAATGGTGGTTGTTGTGGTAGGACTTGCTGTTGGTGTTGTGGTAGGACTTCCTGTTGGTTTTGTGGTTGTGTGTTCAGTTGTACTTGTGCTGGCCGTCGTGCTCACAGTAGGAGAGCTTGGAGACACTGCTGATGTTGTGGTCTCTTTCTTAGTTGTTTGGGATGTTGTAGTTGAGGTGGTTGTTGTAGGACTTGCTGTTGGAGTTGTGGTAGGACTTGCTGTTGGTGATGTGGTCGTGTGTTCAGTTGTACTTGTGCTGGCCGTCGTGCTCACAGTAGGAGTACTTGGAGACACTGTTGATGTGGTCTCTGTCGTAGTTGTTGGGGATGTTGTAATGGTGGTTGTTGTGGTAGGACTTGCTGTTGGAGTTGTGGTAGGACTTGCTGTTGGTGATGTGGTCGTGTGTTCAGTTGTACTTGTGCTGGCCGTCGTGCTCACAGTAGGAGTACTTGGAGACACTGTTGATGTGGTCTCTGTCGTAGTTGTTGGGGATGTTGTAATGGTGGTTGTTGTGGTAGGACTTGCTGTTGGTGTTGTGGTAGGACTTCCTGTTGGTTTTGTGGTTGTGTGTTTAGTTGTACTTGTGCTGGCCGTCGTGCTCACAGTAGGAGAGCTTGGAGACACTGCTGATGTTGTGGTCTCTGTCGTAGTCGTTGGGGATTTTGTAGTGGTGGTTGTTGTGGTAGGACTTGCTGTTGGTGTGGTGGTAGGACTCCCTGTTGGTGTTGTGGTTGTGTGTTCAGTTGTTGTGGTCTCTGTTGTAGTTGTTGGGGATGTTGTAGTAGAGGTTGTTGTGGTAGGACTTCCCGTTGGTGTTGTGGTAGGACTTCCTGTTGGTCTTGTGGTTGTGTGTTCAGTTGTTGTGGTCTCTGTTGTAGTTGTTGGGGATGTCTTAGTGGAGGTTTTCGTGGTAGGACTTGCTGTTGGTGTTGTGGTAGGACTTCCTGTTGGTTTTGTGGTTGTGTGTTCAGTTGTACTTGTACTGGCCGTCGTGCTCACAGTAGGAGTACTTGGAGAGACTGTTGATGTGGTCTCTGTCGTAGTTGTTGGGGATGTTGTAATGATGGTTGTTGTGGTAGGACTTGCTGTTGGTGTGGTGGTAGGACTTGCTGTTGGTGTTGTGGTAGGAGTTGCTGTTGGTGTTGTGGTTGTGTGTTCAGTTGTACTTGTGCTGGCCATGGTGCTCACAGTGGCAGTGCTTGGAGACACTGTTGATGTTGTGGTCTCTGTTGTAGTTGTTGGGGATGTTGCAGTGGTGGTTGTTGTGGCCGGACTTACTGTTGGTGTTGTGGTTGTGTGTTCTCTTGTAGTTGGGCTAGTCGTGATGTTAGGGCATATGCAGCATATGACTCGTATTTCATAATTATGGCAGTATTCATTTATCAGATTTCTGTTTCTGCAAATTAATCCAGAAGGACCACACTGCACATTTTGTTTCAAGTCTTCCAGCTTAACCGTTGGATACTTCTCAGCTCTACACTCTACTTCTCCATAAGTGTGGCATATGGTGTTTTCTAGTGTTTCAATGTCCTCTCCATCTGGTTCAGGTTCTGGATAACTTTCGTCTATCCAGTCAGTCCATTTACACACTAATTCATATGGGCAAGTTGTTGGAGTTGGAGATATTGTCGATATTGTGGTCTCTGACGTAGTCGTTGAGGATGTAGTAGTTGTGGTCGTTGTTGTGGTTGGACTTGCTGTTGGTGTGGTGGTAGGACTTGCTGTTGGTGTTGTGGTAGGAGTTGCTGTTGGTGTTGTGGTTGTGTGTTCAGTTGTACTTGTGCTGGCCATGGTGCTCACAGTGGCAGTGCTTGGAGACACTGTTGATGTTGTGGTCTCTGTTGTAGTTGTTGGGGATGTTGCAGTGGTGGTTGTTGTGGCCGGACTTACTGTTGGTGTTGTGGTTGTGTGTTCTCTTGTAGTTGGGCTAGTCGTGATGTTAGGGCATATGCAGCATATGACTCGTATTTCATAATTATGGCAGTATTCATTTATCAGATTTCTGTTTCTGCAAATTAATCCAGAAGGACCACACTGCACATTTTGTTTCAAGTCTTCCAGCTTAACCGTTGGATATTTCTCAGCTCTACACTCTACTTCTCCATAAGTGTGGCATATGGTGTTTTCTAGTGTTTCAATGTCCTCTCCATCTGGTTCAGGTTCTGGATAACTTTCGTCTATCCAGTCAGTCCATTTACACACTAATTCATATGGGCAAGTTGTTGGAGTTGGAGATATTGTCGATATTGTGGTCTCTGACGTAGTCGTTGAGGATGTAGTAGTTGTGGTTGTTGTTGTGGTTGGACTTGCTGTTGGTGTGGTGGTAGGACTTGCTGTTGGTGTTGTGGTAGGAGTTGCTGTTGGTGTTGTGGTTGTGTGTTCAGTTGTACTTGTGCTGGCCATGGTGCTCACAGTGGCAGTGCTTGGAGACACTGTTGATGTTGTGGTCTCTGTTGTAGTTGTTGGGGATGTTGCAGTGGTGGTTGTTGTGGCCGGACTTACTGTTGGTGTTGTGGTTGTGTGTTCTCTTGTAGTTGGGCTAGTCGTGATGTTAGGGCATATGCAGCATATGACTCGTATTTCATAATTATGGCAGTATTCATTTATCAGATTTCTGTTTCTGCAAATTAATCCAGAAGGACCACACTGCACATTTTGTTTCAAGTCTTCCAGCTTAACCGTTGGATACTTCTCAGCTCTACACTCTACTTCTCCATAAGTGTGGCATATGGTGTTTTCTAGTGTTTCAATGTCCTCTCCATCTGGTTCAGGTTCTGGATAACTTTCGTCTATCCAGTCAGTCCATTTACACACTAATTCATATGGGCAAGTTGTTGGAGTTGGAGATATTGTCGATATTGTGGTCTCTGACGTAGTCGTTGAGGATGTAGTAGTTGTGGTTGTTGTTGTGGTTGGACTTGCTGTTGGTGTTGTGGTTGTGTGTTCTGTTGTAGTTGTGCTTGGAGACACTGTTGATGTTGTGGTCTCTGTCGTAGTAGGGGACGTTGTAGGTGAGGTAGGACTTGTTGGCGTTGTGGTTGTGCTGGACACTGTGCTGACTGTTGGTGTAGTTGTACTGAAACTGAAAATTGTAGTTGGTGTTGTTGTGGTCGTCGGACATTTAGTCTCCTCCCGAATTATAGTTCCATTCTCTTTACAGATAGCCACCCAACAGGACCATTCTCCATCCGTTGTGTTGTAGATGGTGGCATTATATGGATATTTTTTCCCATCGTATTCACAATAGCAAGCTGTCGTGGTGTTAAAAACAAGATTTTTGTGAAAGAGAGAAAACTCCAAGTATTTGTTGTCTAGTTTCTGTTTAAAGTACAAAATACATTACCTGTTGTGTTAAACTTGCAATGACGTTGTGCTGACGAACAGTAACTAAAGAGAACAGCGTTGTACAGGGGAATGGAGTTCACTGAATATGTACAATTTGTAAACATTGCAAAATTTATGATTGGAATTAGAAATTTTTTTTTTTTTTTTACATTTTAGTTATACTGTCCCTAGTGGTTCAGAAATGGGATAAGAACACTTGACTGATTTGATTAACTGGACTTACCAATGTTCACAATTCGTATCCGTATCCATTTCATCTCCTTCTTCATAATGCTTATTATTTTCGTCCACACAACCACAATCTTGCACTGTTACACACTTCATAGTGTCCTCCTTAAAAATAGGCCTCCCTTTAGGGCATTTGGGAAAACAACCTAAAAACCGTTGGTGAGCATTACAGGGACACAGTTTAGGAGGCTGAACACTACATCTGCTGAGAGTCATGATTTATGCAGCATGTTAGCCAGGCTTGTCCAGTAAGGAGGCATAAAATTGACACATTCTAAATATGTTATGTGTTGTTTTGATTTTGTAAGTAATGTTTAATTCTTATGGCACATTTAAAAACTGTGTAACTTAGGAGTACTTAGAACTGGTCACAATTATAAGTTTATAGGCCCAGAGTTAATGTCGGTAGGAGAAACGTAAAACGCTATATTTTATTGGTACAAATGACCCCTATTTATGAATTTTGTAATGGTACATTAGTCATACATCTGCAGTTTCCCAGAAGTCCCCAACACTCTAGCCCTGACTTGAACGACAAGGGGAATAAATTGTGAATGCACACAAGTAAACATGAGTAGAGGAAGTAAGGAATAAGTAAATAGCAAGACGAAATACTAGGGAGAAAAACACATAAAACATTGAGAGTTACCTTGTCTGTCAGAGAATTAAACATTATTATTTTACTGTCAATGAAATTTACCCTCTATCGGCGGGATGTGGGATGAACAGTTCCCTGAAGGGTTTGTGCAGGTCTTCATGCACAAGGTCTCCCCACAAGGTTTGTAATGCCAATCACACTCATTTGGGTCGTTGTAGTAGTCACAAAATATTGCTGGATAGGAATAAAATGAACTCATTAGGTTCTAATGTCACTGGATATGCAATGTTATGTTTTTGTTGGACATTTCTGGCACTTCAAAATAAACAGAAATACATTTCACCCTAATCACCAAAAAGACTGAAATGTATTCGCTGTCATTCAAATTCAGAGATTTTTTTACATTATATTTGGATTTGTTGTTACTTAGGGCTCACAGTAAATGTTGAAACTTCAGTGGTGTTATTTTGGTGTAGGTTTTGTCTCACATTTGATTTTAGCCCTTTTAAAAAAGTCTGTCTCAGCTCTACATGTGTGTGTGTGTGTGTGTGTGCGTGTGTGTTAGACGGTGGATTTCCATTCCCGTCCCGTTCCGTTCCCAGAAAATTTCTCCCGTTCTGCCCCACTCCCATAGTGGACCTTAAAAAAAATACCATCCCGCCCGAATCCTGAAGAACGACTCCCTCTCCCGTATAGCATTCCATGCTGCGAACAATAGCTGACATTCTCATACCATTTTGTCTCTTACCAATTGTCACACTGTTTTTTTCTCTAAAAGTAGGCTATCTACAGCAGCCATCTGCAGAGACAGTTGATAAAGCTTCTAGGATCTTTGTGTCTGCTGCATGTTTGTTAAAAACAGATCAAGATGAGGAACGAAGTTCGGGGTTTTTGAAGATAATGTGAAGCCCGTGACTCAGCGAGTCCAGTGTCGGCCGGCATTACAACACGTAGCCTGCCTGGACATAACCCCCATAAGTGTTTTTATTTATTTATGTCACTATGAGCACAAATGTAATGAGATTCACATCTGGGTGAATATGCCGTTTGATTTTGTTTGGTCTGTGTGTGCTTTTGTTTGTTTATTTTACATAAAGTACTGTAGCAGTTGGGAAGAGATCCTTTTTCTGTAAACTTTTGACAACTTTTTACAACGTCATGCCCACTTTCACCTCTCCAAATACCAAAGCAGACACCAATACTAAGCTACAGAAGTTAGGTCTATCTATATTATGCATTTCCTCCCCATATAAAGAAAAAGTTTAATGTGACTTTATGTCCCAAAACGTGTTTTACGGCTTTAAAAAGCCATGTTGGTCTTAAGACTTGTACTAACTGAAGTGTTGGGCAAGCTACTCAGGAAATGTATTTAACTAAGCTGCCAGTTACTATACAACAGATGAAGCAACAACTTAGTTAAGAAGCTTTGAAGAGATAGTTCAGTGAACATACGCTGAAAAATAAACAACTTTGGTAAGATATATCTCCTTAACACGCTAATGGACCATTCACATATTTCGCTACTCGCTCATCGCGTTTCACTTTCTTGCTGACATAAACTCTTTTGGGGGTCGTTACCAAGATTTTCCGTTTGTTTACTAGTCACCGCTAAAGTGCCGCAGGGAGGGAGTTTACAAGCTATAATCACAGACCTGTGCACAGGGTTCCATGTACATCGCTTACAGGTCATTTAGTTTGTTTCTGTTTATGTATTGTTCATTTTTAAGTTGCATAACTGGTTAGTTGCTCAACCACTGCATCTGTGTTCTAATGCATACTGCATCTGGGCAAATGTAATGATGAGACCAGTTTAAGTCAAAGTATGGCCTGTAAGGGTCTACCACACTGAAATATGTTTCTGCAGGTTGGGATGTCTGTAATATGTGTATGCATTGTTCATTATACGCCCATTAAATAACTTTTCAGGAATGCGCAACTGACTTACATCTAGATTTGTCCTAGTCAATGGCAGAATCAGTTTCTCTGTCATTATAGTAGCATCAATTAAGCTTTCCGCTGGACTACACCTATTCTTTTATTTGACCTGCCTGTGAAGATGCAAATTCATCTTCCATGTAAACAAAATGCATCTCTGATAGAAAAACTAATGGTGTATTCATATGAAAATAGTATGTGGCCAGGGCAGTATAAAAGCTTGAGCAGCACCTTGAGAGAGAGTGAGACATGCCCATAATGTAAGCCCTTACAGACTCATGTACAAACTCGGACTCAAATGTCTCGATTATGAACCTGGGTTACCATGGGTCATTTGGCTTGTGATGCTGCAACTTGCATGGCAGCTACACCCTTCCTTTGTGTTTTGTTTGTTTGTCTGTTTGTATGTCGGTGGTGGGCACTCACGGCAGATTTTAGGGCTCCTCCATGAGATGCAGGCACCCTTTTGTCTGCATGCTGCAGCGTAGGCTGCAACAGTTGTGCAGAAGCACTCACAGTTTCCCCCGCAGTCTCCTCCTATGACACAAGTGTCCCTCACGCATGCGTCATAGTATTTGGTGGGGTCCACCTAGAGGAGGTTTCAGGGTTGGTGAGAGGAGCTACTGAGCTACTATCTGGCTGCTAGTATTAGCTGGTTGCTCTTATTTGAATTCAGTAATATTCCTCCTGTGCTCCTGAAGTAACTAGACTTACCAGAGCGTGGCAAGCTTTGAACACATCACTCTTGATGATGTTGCACTGTTTGTGTGCCCAAGCCTCTTTGTGGCGTTCGGCAGCACATGGGTCTTTCACTTCCTCTGCATTTGGACAGTTACCAGTGAAACTCCAGCTGTTTCCGAAGGACACAACATCTTCAACTTCTTCGCCTGTCCTAGTAATTAATTCATTGGTGCCTTGGCCATCATTGTTTCCACAAAGGCCACGGACCTTGCCCTGGATAGTGCAATCACATCATTATGCTTTGTTATATGCACTATAACAATAACTTAATGCACAATGGTTTCACTCAGTATGATTTTTTTAGAGAAGAGAATCAGTCTTACTGGTGTAAGTGGTGTAAGTGTATTTACACACACAAAAAACACAAAGAATATTTATGTGGATGCCCACATCATTATACTGTATTTACAGCTGACATTATAGATATTATAGTTAGGAGTGGAAAGACTTGATAAAAGTCGCACAGAAATAGAAGCTAGGTCAAGTATGGCTTGTCTCTCTCCAGATATTTAATTTGCTTACCTGTAATTCTGGACTCAGCATTATCATAAGACTTGTCTTCTTATCCCACATCACTATTAGTGTGTTCGTCTCGATCACCAGATATATCCCAATGGTATGGACTTTATACTGCTCTGTGTTGTTGCTTTTCTTAGTAACTTGGACTTCATCATCTGCCAGTCTTATCTCATTGTCCTGTAATGTTATGGGTTACAATTACGTTAGTGAAAGATAACAAAAATGTGCAACACACTGAATAAATTAATAAGTAATCACATTTAATTTATTATAATTCAGTAGTGGTAGTAGATAGTGGTTGTAGAAAGCAGTTGTTAATAATAATAGTAGTAGTACTAGTAGTCGTCATCATAGTAGTCGCAACAGTAGTACTAGAATGTAGTTATCCTATCTACTTTCAACACCTACAGTACAGCCACTATCGACACTAGCATGTTTCAAGACTTCTAGGTAGCAGGCTAGTTGTAGATTCTTTACGGCTGCTTTGATGAAAATATGAAGACAAGATGTGTCTACTCACCCAGAGAAAGACCTTCACAGTTTTGGAGCATGCAGTCATTGATGTGCCACAGCGGCTGTTGTCAGTGATGATGCGGAATGAATGGTCACCTGTGCCACTGCCATCCTGCACATCATGACCACAATATTGATCGGGTTTACATGATCACATTAAACCGATAATGGGTAACTGTTATAATCTGTTCTGGCGTGTTTACATGCATTTTAGAAATCCGATAACCAATGTTAGGATGATAAGAAGGGCAGAAATTACCTAAGAACCACTGAGCTTGTTTACATGCACTGCTTTAAAGTGATTATAGGGAAATCTGATTAAAAACAACTAATTTACCCATGCCATCCAATCGGATTCAGCTTGATCGGATTAAATTTCGGATTGCAAGGGGTGGTGTACACCTTTTGATAAACCATGGTCCATGGGCATGTAAACGTGCAATCGGATTCATGGACTAGCCTAGATTTTCCTGTTCGCGCATGTGTGAGGATAAATGCATGGTGACGCAAATATATGCACAAATAGCTTAAAAGTACTAGCGGCACTACAAAGTTATAGAAATGACCGCAGACGAGTTTGTATTTTCACTTATCCTACCATGCAAACCTAGCTAGCATGCTAGAAAGTAACCTACATACTTCCATAGCCTGCTGTGTGGTATTTACTGGCTGCTATCTTGCTAATGTTAGTGAAAGCGAAAGTGTTTGTGATAATGTAAACTGCTGTCTCATAATCTTAAAGGAGCACAATACAGATCTTGTATATCAAGTTCAATGAGATTAATTGTTACAAAGTTAATTTATAAACATCTTTTAATCTGCGACTGGCAGTAGGCTAAGGGGTGCTAGCTAGCTGTCAGATGTAAACAAAAGGACAACATGAAAAACCACTGCGAATATCAAAAGGTGACGATCTGATTAAATGCTTTGAGACATGTAAACTTGTATTGAACGGTTCAAGTGGAATATTTAATCAAACTTCAATCCGTTCAGGAAAAAACTGCATGTAAACACGCTCACTGTGACTTTCAGAAGAACAGTAGCATCACCAAGTCTTTAAAAGAACCTCAGTGGCCTCTGTGTTAGCACTCAAAATACATACCAGGAGAAAAGGCTTCCCTTGTCATTTAATCACAAATTAATTTAATACACTGTGTTTGCCAAATGCTACTTAGACTTTACCTGTAATCATGTTTTATGTTCAAATGGAATGCAAGTCAAGCCTTTTGGCGCAGGGTGGGGTGGGCGTATCGAACAATTGTTATACCGAAAAGAGCCCTGTGCCTAATGGTAGGAACGGTAAAGGGTCTGTGATGTTTTGGAATTGTTTTTAATTCCAAAGGCCTGTGGAATCCCAGTAGGATGAATGACATCATGAATTCAATGAAATATCCGGACATTTTAAATCAAAATCTGCCTGTCTCTGCTGAGATGATAAAAGTGTGTCCTGATTGGCTCATCCAGCAGGTCAATAAACCAAAATTATAGATAAAACAACAACACAGTTAACTGATCCCAAAATCAAGCCTCCACCATGTTTTCTCAGCCATCTGGTGGCCTAGTAAACCAGTGGGGTGACTTATAGAAGAGAATGCACAAGAGAGGACCAAGGAATATGTTATCTGCATAGATTCTGTGAAAAGGAATGATTGTATGAATGTAGGAATGTATCTGTGTACTGTTATAATAGGCTATATAATTTATATTTACCTCAGTGAGTGTATAATCACACTCTCCATCAAATGTGTAGCGTTTACCATCAAAGGTAATGTAATGTCCATCACCATAGATCATACATGTGCTGTAGCATTTTCGATCGGTACACTGCCAGTTTCCACTCTTGCAAGTACTATATTACAAACAGACATCAGAAATGTATGTACAAATCTATGTGGATTTAGTACAAATATACTTTCAAAAAGTATTCAAAACCTCACCATGTGTTGCAATCATCCTTGACTGTCGCTCCTCGCTCATAGTAGCGCTCATTGTGACGGCATGGGCAGTCCTCTTCCTTTACACACATACCACTGTGGTCAGTACGCTCACCATCACGGCAGACACAGCCAGACTCACACTGTGTGTTTTCCTATAGAGGGATGGCAGAGGATTAACAATAACAATACTAATAATACACCACATACATATACTGTACATACATACGTACACTGTACATACATACAAACAAACAAACAAATTTGGTATCACACAAGTTTTAACTTACACAATCTTGATTATCTGAAAAACAGCTTCTTTGACACTCTACACCTTTTGTCCCCAACACAGAGCAGTTCACATAGATCATATTATCTTTGCAAGCTGAAAATAAAGAAGTAGGAAGCAGGGTTATTATAATAAACTAAAACAGACAAAAAAGATTAGCAGTGAGAAGAAATGCAAAAGGGACAAACTACAAGCTACAAAAATACCTAAAGTGAAATGCAATTGCATGTAAATTTGGTTAAGTTTTGGTTTTCGGTTTCCCCCTCAATTTCCTCTGCTGTCTGCAAGACTAATAACAGGGCTGGGTTTATCATCAGTCTTGAGTAGCCTATACCTTAAAGTTTGGATGTGTTTCCCAAAATGTTTGTAGATTAATACTTGTGCAAGTCATGTTTGTAAGGTTAAGCCCTATAACCTAACCACCAGTGGCGTAGGCACATAAGGGCAACAGTGGGCCGGTGCCACTATGATTGACAGCTGGCCCACCCTATCGGAGGTGCCCAACTTGATTGAGAGCGGGCTCGCTCGAGTTGTTTTATAACGTGAATTTCAATGAGCAGGTTAAAATAATGTAATATAACACTAAACACTTTGAATTAAGTATAATGTTTCAACTATTTACAGAAATTATATTTTTGTCAGTGGTCTTTTCTTTACATTATTTTGATTGGGTAATGTCCGCGTTTTTGATAAGCGGAAAGAAGCCAACATTCGTTGCTATGCCAACAATCGGAAGTTATCGCCTACCTGACAGAGAATGCTAATTTAGCTGCGCTAGCTTAATCGAAAATGTCTAAACAGACATCGCTGTCCTGTTTTTTTAATAAACCAGAGAGATCGAAATTACAAGAAACAGATGTGGACAATGATGATGCCGTCCCTGTACCAAGTTCAGGCTCTTCTCTCCCATATGCACAAACGTGCGCCAGTGCAAATTGATTCAAGTTCTAGTTCAAGTTCTTCTTAAACAAAACAAGAAATTAATATACAATCAGTAATGTTCAAAAGGACCTACAGAATATTTGGTATACTATTGTGCCCATTGATGTTTGAATTTATAATAATAATAATAATAATAATATTTTACAGTATATCCTATGTATTAAATTAAAGGCTGTTGATTATTCAAACACATTTAAAGTGTAGCTTATTTCATTCTGTAAGTAACTGGTCCTGCATAGCCTAGGCTACTTTTCTGAATGCAAAAAGTTCACCTCATGTATCATAGTTTAGTTTAGTTTATTTGTTGCATCTGTGGTCCCATGTATCATACATAGCTGATCTGCTTATGAAACTTTGTCATTCTTGCCTGTTTTCGTGATGTCCAAGGAATGGTTCCCCCTACTGGCCAACGGTAAACTCTTAATTTATTCTACTGCATTAATGGCCATGTTTTTTTGTTTTTAAATCTCCTTTTCTTCTTGTTAAAATATACTTTCTTCTCTCTTATAAAACAATAAAAAATAAAGATCCATTGTCTGCAATGTAGGTTTGCTTTTGTTTTTGTTGTTTTTGAGTAAGTAAAATGGGGGGTCGTCTTGTATTTTGAAACAAAACATCTGCTCTGAGCTGAAACTTGACACAATTCTTAATCTTGCCATTGATCAGAGGGCTATGAATCAGATGGGATTTGCTAATATATTCACCCTAAAATTGGTTAGAATGCAGGAAATTGCACCTAAGAAATAGAAAATTTTCTATAATATTTTCTAATATATTGGTTAGAATGTACGAGGTTGGCGACTGTAGGGGGAGTTCTGTAGATTAAAAAAATCACAGGCTTGCCTGGTATCCCTTTAAATGAGATGCATCTTTTACAGACTAAAACTTCCTGTTAGAGTCAAGACATGCATTTACTGTCAAAAGAAGACCTTCATATATTTTGCATTACATTTTCCGCTTCATTTTATGAAAAGGAGAGAAAAAATCGCACAATTAATTTTTCAATCCTTTACAAATGGGAATCTATAACGAAAGTGTTGCTTAGGCTTGATGGCTCTTGCTCTGTTATGTTATCTCTCAAATCTACCTAAATGACAAGAGTTGATTCCAGAAGTATGGGATTAAACCTCACAAGGTACAGTATATTAGAAGTAACAACTGTATGGTTAGCGTCAAGGATAACTTTAGTATTACGTTTTTAATATTGAGTCTTCACATTACATTAAGAGACAACATTACTGGGAAACCTTTGTGTGGTTACATGCAAACAAACAATGAGCATTTCATTATTCTCTTTATTCTGATTAAATAATGTAAATGTAACTGTAAGTGTAAATGTACTGTAAATGTAGGTGTTTGTTAGAACAGGTGAGAAAGAAACTGGATACTCACTTTGTCCTTCTACATGTCCTTTGCATTGCAGTGTTCCCCGTCTGCATGTGCTGTGGGGAAAAATAACACATGAAATGAAAGTTTAACATCTTTTTTGTTGAACCATATCTCCTATACTACAACTGTGCTCATTTAAATGAGTGTGAATCAATCCATTGCCCTGTTGTTAAATGTCACAGAGTACTGTTGGTAGACAAAAGAGAAAATCTGACACAACATAGACTGAGTAGCAAATTGGTAGCTAACATTAAACGAATGGAACACAGAGACTCATTTTCAGCTTAATTTTCCAGCATAAGTTCAACCTGAAATAACCTAAGGTATCTTTATTTCTCTTAAAGAGATTTGGGAGAAATTTGTCAGAATTCACTCATCACCAAATAAGACCTGTGAGGACTCCCAGTTGTCCACCACTGACCACCCACCACTGACAAAAAAAATCTAAGAGAGAACAGAGCAACATACACTGAAGAAAAATTGTCATTACTTGATTTTATCAAGCTGCATTTGGGGTTGAAAATAACAAAAATATAGCCTAGAAATCTAGATGCACCTTTGCTGTAGCAAATAGTGTTGCTCAACAGGTACGTCTAGTCATGCACCATGGGAGCCTTAGCAGGTCTACCATTGGTCTTACACAGGCTCACAACGCTCTATCTTTGTAGAATCGTTGGATGGGCTGAGCATGACAATGACAGGGCTATGACGGTGCAAATCAACTAAGTGGCCAAGATACAACTATGTTTAAATTGGCTTTGGCATCCTTTGGAAGAGTTAGACTTGGGCTTTTCTTTGAAAGTTGAGCAGAAAAAGGTGCTCAAGTCATTTGTTTCAAACAAGGACGTATTCGCTGTTTTGCCAACGTTGCTCTGATTGGTCGTAGCTCTATCCAGTTTGAAAGACAATCGCTGATTCCGCTTATGTCTCAAATTAGAAGCTTCTTTTCTGTTGAACTATACTATACTGTACATCCCTGTACAGATACACCTCATGCCTAAAGGAGCTTGCACACTGCTCAAAGAAACGCGAGCGAACACGAGCAGTTCGATCAATGTGGAGGGACAGTCCATGTTTGTTTGTCACAGTCCGGTACAGTCCAAAGAGTTTGATATGTCGAGTCCGGTCCGGTAAAGTTTTAGAATGCCCTGAAGTGTTGACAATTTTTCAACAAACTCAAACAATCTGACCCCTCGTTGGCTTGACAACTAGGTTCAGCTCGCTTGCAGAACATCCACAAGTGGACATTGTAAAGTTTGATGTAGGCTAGCTTTTATCACTCACTCCGTAATTTGGCGATAATGCATTGCAAGGGGTATTGAATGTGGACTGTATTTGCGCACAACAGCAAGCACACATTTGTGTAGAGTTCCTGACAATTGCGGATATTCATCATCATATTATAATAATATTTTAAGCTAAATACACAACTGCAATGTCACCTAGGCTATTAAATATTCAACAAATTGGCTACGTTTACAATGGAGTAGCTCGCACCATTGCTGACTTTGGGCATAATCCAGAGCAAACATACAGGGATGGTCCGAACTGTTGATGTATTAAAATGTCAGCAGCATTACATTTTTTTAATTATACTGTGAAGGTTATTATAGCCCCTGTATGGATATTGTGCTAAAAGAAGACATAAAACTATGATAGTCTGCAATACTAAACCAATGCAACAGTTTAATTGGTCAGCATTTAAAACAACACTATGGCAGCAGTATCTTTTACATATGGTAGCATCACCACTCTGACAAAGTCTGGGATAGTCTATGGTTCTAGATAATCCACCAAAAACATGTTGCCATCGCTTGGAAAACATTAAAAGCTTTCCAGTTGCATGACGTGACTTTATTTTGCAAAGTGATGATGAGAAGTAGGCTACAGTCGTTGCAAAATCAATTGTCCAGAGCTGATAATATTTACCAGAATGCAGCAGTGTTTAAATGCATTAAGTACTGTAAGTAGTAGTCTGGGTATCAGCCAGATCACCTTTGCCGTTGTCAGTTCAGTTTTTTTTTTGTCTGGGCAGTGTAGAATGCACACTTGACAATTTGAACATTGTAAAGACTTTTGCCAACAACTGCAGACTTCAGAATGTTCGTGTCTGTTGGTGCTTGTTTGGGCAGTGTGCAAGCTGCCTAAGGGGACACCACTGCCTCTAGGTTACCTGTTTGACTAGCTAAGCTAATTTTGATTGATCTTGTCACATCATCTCACCAAAAAACACCATTCTTCTTGACCTTCTCTCCTGGTTGTAAGCTTTCGTCATTGTGAACACAAGGACAGGCGGTCTCTGGGACACACTCGCCCTTGTCATTCAGGAACATCCCCTCCTCACAGCCACATCCGTCCACTGGTCCGTAGTTCACCTTACAGCTGGGCTCGAGCTGGCTAAGTGATAAACAGGTTCGCTTACAGCTCACCATGTTGTATGAGTAAACCATGGTCCTGGGGCAGGTAGAAATATATTTTTCTGTAATGGAAGGAACCAGTAAGATATTTACATTGGCACCATTCGTCAAACATACAGACTGCAAAATATAATGGAAAATTTGTCAAACTTACAGAAAATATATTTGACTGTTTCAACAAAAACAAAATTGAATGTTCTATTTCATTCCTAAACTACATCTGCTACATTAAGATTACATAGGATATGTGAAAACCTTTTGGGAACAGCTACGACGTTAATAATCAAACATTGTAAACGTTCTATACAATTTGACAACTTTTTACAAAGTTGTCGAAGGGAATTTGCCCATACCTCACTATTATTAAATATACTACATTAATAGTTTTTCGCCAGTCATTTACATACTTACCTCAATAACCTTAAAACCTTTAAAACACTTAACACTTTCACATCGACTGTTCAAAACATCACCGTTTATTGTAAATATGCAATATTTTGTCACAAAAATGAAATATACTTGAGCATAGTATAGTAGTGTAGTAACACATGCTATGTTATGTGTTTGTTGTTTATTTATCTCATTTTTACCATTTTGATTTCATTTTACTGCATTTTATTTTTTTGCTATTGGTGCTAGTTTTGGAATTATAGGATAGTTTGGTATTACCTCTGCCAACTATCCCTTAACGACTTAATGCCTCTCAGCAAGTCATGCCAGTCAGGCTATGTGCAATGTCTTTTAAGGAACTGAATAAAATTTGGATGTAGCTTTTTGGAATAGGACTATAGGTGGTCTTACCACAGGTTTTGTTCCTCCAGCCAGGGAGCAGGATTCCTTTGGCAGAGCAGGCCTGCACGTAGGAGGACAATGCTGCACACATGCACTTCTCGCTGTCCTCACAATTGCAGGTGTCATCTACACAGTTCTAAAGCAAAGAAAATTAAAAAAAGAAAAATCACAGATGCTAATCTCTGCTGACAACTGTTGCTTTTCTGATTGACTTACTTATTATTATTATTATTATTATTATTATTATTATTATTATTATAGCTGACACTGTGAAAGGATTCTTACATCTCTGAAGGATTCTGGATTGATCTCTGAATGACAAGGGGCAAAAACTCCATAACGAGCAGTTAGCTGGTAGCACCACTCCTTGGCATAGTTGGCTGAAATAAAGTCACAAAGAGGTCTTTTTTATTTAGTTCACTAGCTATATGTGCAAGTAGGTTGAGATACCACAGTGAACTATTGCACCGATAAAATTTCTACTGGTAAATACAAATTCTGTTCTGAAGCAAGCGACACCTAAGCGTTAGGCCAACCTTTTTCCACATTCATGCTGCAGGGGTTCTCAGTCATTTGCTTCACATCTGGACAGCTGGTCTGAACTTTCCAGGTGTTGGCAAAAGATGCTGCACTCCCTTCCTTCAACCCACTCTCAGTTTTAAAGTCATCATTCATGACATCATTAAAGTTCCCACACAAACCTGAGCAAGATAAAATTTAAATGCAGTACAAAACAGACTTTAATTGGATGTGTATACTATTATATAACATATATAATTGAAAAATCTTCAAAATTTGTGACTACACGGTAGCACATAATAAAAAAGAGATAACATAAAAATGTATACCTCTTGTTTTTGTTTTGGTTTCACTGCTGGCTATGACATTAACCTGCATGATGGGTACCAGCTGGATCTCAGCACGAAGACCAGCATTGGTGTGAGCAATTATGTAGAATGTAGATGGCATGAACACTGTTATGTAGTCTTTAAGGAAGAAAGCAATAATACAGACAAAATGAAAAAAACACAGTGTTAAACATTTTGTTTGTATAAATTTATGCAAACAAAAAAGAACAAAAAATATGATTTTATGCCTCTAAAAGCTAGAATAAAAAAAGAGAATACTGACTGGCTTTGTAGATGAGTGGTGATGTCATATGTTTATAATGCTAAAAATATATTTATTTATAAAAATATATTTATTAAATAAACAAATATATTTAAATCTACAGTATGTAGGCCAAACCACTAGCAAAATTCACCTCACCACTAAATGGCACTAAAACTACACAGCGTAGCAAGGTATGTTTAGGTTGGGGGTGCAGACAGAAATCACAAACAGCAAATCTGCCATGCATGAGAGTGCTGCATTAGTTCACAGTGAGTTACGTTTTTCAGTCATTATTATTAAAACAAAAAGTTACAAAGCCTTATTAAAATATGTAGCATGTATTAAAGCAAGTAGAATTTTACGGAATATATTTATTTTTTCAATGGTATTCAAATGTTTCAAATATTAAATATTTTTTATTCTTGGATTAAGCTCTCACCATTCTGAAATGGTAGAGTAGAATCAAGTCCATTGATTGTAATTTTTCCTGATGATTTAATGACAACCTGTTGAGTATATTTGCAAGGGAGGTTAACAAATTTAAATTCACACTATCACTGTAAAAATAATGATAAAAAGGTGTCAAGTGTACCCTAATTAGCCAATGATACCAGCACTTATGCTGGTGGTGATCAACCTGTTTGCCATTTCATTTTACCCCTTTTGCATTTGCTATTTCAACATGCTCCAGAGATGACTCACAGTAGTTGCAAATGCTTTCAGAGTGACTGACTTCAAGCAGGACACTGTGGAAAACTCCTCACATGACTTGATTTCTGCCCAAATAGTTATGTTCTCCAGCTTTAGAGGAAAAAAACAGTGTTAGCATGTTTTAGCATGTATCAGTTTAAGCTGTAGTTGAGAAAATACCACACAAAAAGCATTTCCCTGTTTGAGCCTATATTATTTTCACAGGTGAAAAACTAGGTCTATAATATTGCAATGTCTTTTATGAATGTTAAAGAAACTGATAAGTCAAGTCACTGATTCTGTGTGTGCACTTTTCTAACCTTTGTCAACACGTAGGAGCACTCTCCATGAAAGGAGTACGTCATCCCATCAAAGCTGTTGATGTGGGAACCCCCCATCAGTGAACAGGTGCTTGGGCAATCAAGCTGGATGCACCTCCAGTATCCTTCTTCACAGGTGCTGAAAAAAGAGGCATTTGAAATTAACTTCCATCTGCCAGACAGACTTGATCATAAAGGAATTAATGCACATAACAATCATAGCCTGAGGATAGCCAGTGTTCCACGATCTGATCATTTGAAAAGCCACAAAACAAACAATGGGCTATGTTTGTATATGTCTATTCCCCACCCTTGTTAATTACTGTACATAAATAAGGCTTCCAATAAGGATATTAGTGTAAACACAGGATCTTGCAGCCGTGATGGTAAAATTAGAAATTAGAAATACATATTGAAACTTTTTGTTTTGGTTTGAACCTTAATGTTAATGTCTGTTGTATCGCAGGTCACAGGTTATCAGTTAAGCCTTTCAATAACTGTTCCTTAATAACTCAATCATTTTCAATGACAGGAATAGCTGTACATTATAAAAACTAATGAACACGTGATTCAGCAGTCACGTGTCTCACCATCTTTGGCAGGGTCTCTTGTATGAATATCCAGACGAGTACACTTGGTCTTTGTGATAGCAGGAGCAGTTGGCTCGCTGGATACAGCCCTTCCGTGTGATGTCATCGAAAACCGTTCCTTAGGGGGAGAGGCAGGTAGTCAAAAGTTAGTTATTTAAAATGCTATTTAAAATGTTTATTGAAAATGATCATGAATAAGAACTGACTTTACCATTAGGGCAGAAGCATCCATCCGTGCAGTGCTCCCCACATGACTTACTCCTGTCCTGGTTAGAGCACGTATCAGGGCAAGGACTACCACACTCCTGGTGCTCCATGTTTAAAGGGCAGCTCGCTCCTGCCCAGAGCAAAATGGCATGTGATGGCTGTCTTATTGGGATGTTCCTGGACACTGATGCTGTACATCATCAGGTGCTATTCCATGCTATACTGTGTTGTGTATGGTACTGTAACATCTTACAGAGTAGAAGTTGCCTTTACAAGCCCAGAAATCTGGTGATCTCATTAACAGCAAGAGATCACCCAAACAAAATTTTTATTAGGATACAACACCATATTTTTTGGTTTACTGTACTATATCGGAACTCTTCAGTGTGTTTCAGGCCAAAGACCCCTTGACTGGAAAGGATATTGCTTAAAACCAGGAAAACAATTTGTAGGCCTACAGAGCCATGTATGAAAATACTTTGCAGTACTACCTAGAGATGTTCTCTGTACTACAGTATGTGGTTAAATACAAATGTTCTCAGCACAATTTATGGTTACATACCGCAGAAGTTGGGGCTCCTCCACTCTTGGGGTTTTCCTCCCGCATGGCCGCACTGGCGTGAGAACTCAGCTAGTGTGTCACACACACACACCTCCTTGCTGGTCTTGCACTGACACAGGTCCTTCTCACATGATGTCACAAAATCAGTCACAGAGAGCAGATCTTGGCAGCTGCTGAATGCAGGAAGAGACAAGTACTGCTGACAGACACCTGTCTGCAGAGAGGGAAAGTCCAGTGAGATCCAGAGTACATTTATACTAGAACAAAAAAAATCAACAAAAATATATAGCCCATTTAGCAGATTTGTTTTTCCAATTGGGACTCTGTCACAGAGGAATAGACTATATGTACCATTTTGTTAAATAATTGTTGTAATGGAGAACCTACCACATTTTGGCATTCATCTACTGGCCTGATGTCAACCTCCTCACAGACCTCAGTTGGGCCATCTTTTTTCCACTTGTGACCATATTCATTAACCACAAATTGCTCTCCTGAATCATGCAAAACATTTAAATCCCTCTTCAATTCTAATGACATGTTGTTTAACTAAGAAAGCATGTAATCGTGAGCTAAAAACAGACTGTGACAACAGTATATTAAAGGAAAAATCCAGTGTGAATCAATCAATAGCCCTGTTGTTTGAGTCACCGAGTGCTGTCTATAGGAAAAAGAAGCAGAGGATTTGACGTAACATAGACCATGATGGCGAACTAATAGGCTGCTGATTAACTGAATGGGGCATAGCAAAATGAAACTGAAAGTGAATTTCTGTGCCCATTCAGTTAGTGTTCGCTGCCAGTTCACTATTCGCTTTATGTTGTATCAAATTGTCTTGTTCTTTTTCCAACAGACAGCACTCTTTGAACTTGAACAACAAGGCTGTGGATTGGTTCACACCAAATTTCATCTTTAAGAGGGCATATAACAAGTGGATAACATACCGTTTTCAATGAACTCATCAAAGTTCATGATACCATTGAAATTTCCACAAAGCCCACATGTTTTATTTCTGTACTTATCTGGCTGTGTCACCTCCACCTGAAAGCAAAATAAGGAGTTCAAAGTGAAATGGGCACCATGTTTTCATATTGTTGTCTACAGTGATTTTAGAATTGAAAGTAACAGCGGGGACAACCAGATTGTGCTAAATCAAATTTCTTGTAACTAAATTTACCAAGGCTTCAGTGTGTAAAATGAAAACGATAATAGGTCGTTACTCTCACAGCCTTCTCAGGTCACAAATTAAATACGGACATGTGATCTAAGCAAATATGTACTATGCCAACAATGACATCCCTTTTGTTGAAGAAGCTGCCTGAGGACATTACCATAGATATTTGTTGACTTAGATTCTTCCAATCATGGAAGAATCTAAGTCAACAACCTAAGGTTAAAATAAGGTGTGGCCTAGATTGCTTGCATGTTAGTCATGTAAAAAATAAACATCCAACTGCACATCGTCCTTCTAATATGGTTTATTCATTATTCTTTGAATGAATAAAACCAAGCTTAGGTTTAAGCAAAAATGTCTAAAGGCAAGTCTCAGGGTAGTCCTAATTAGGGGTGGGCTATTTGGACAAAAAATCTATTTTGGGGGGATTTTTACAATAATGATAATTTGTCTATATACTTTAAAAATGGGATTTTAATTGTATGAGTTATAAGCCAACTTATATATATTTTCAAAACAACAGATCCAACACAGCACTCTCCCTGTCCTCTTTTCAGGCCACCAAATAGTTTCTTACAAACAGTTATGGTTATGAGTTCTTTGCAGACGCTTCTATCCAAAGTGACGTACAATACAGATAATATAATAACAAAGCAATGGCTAAAATTTTAGAAGCTAAAAGGCTCCTGTAGTTGCACCGCACATATTTTAGTGCAGCGCACATACCCTAACGCATGGCAAAAGATTGTGCATGTCACTTCAAAGCACTATTAATTAAATACCACGGGGATATCGTCTAATACTATGATGACTTAGCATGGCCACTCAGTAAATATAAGGTTTTAACTGGGCTCGTAAAATTGCACTTTTTGAGCTTTTCTGATACACTTTTATTGTTTTGGGGTAAGTAATTTAAATACTCACTATTGTAAATTTGCACATCGTTAAAACATCAACTGTAATATTATCACAGACGATATATATCGCCCAGCCCTAGGCCTAATTTAAAATCTTGTATACAGTATAAGCCTACCATGCCTCTGCCATTCTAAGGCTGGAACAAATTATGCAATATTTTAAATAGGAACAGATTTAGAATCAAGTTGAAATAGATATGGGACGTGATTGGAAAGACTGGTTAGTGGACAGATTTTTTGTAAGGCTATGGCATCTCTATGCAGGTGTGATACATGCATAGATGAGGCTGAACTCCCTCTCTTGCTAATGGCATCATAAGTCATTCTAATGAAAAACAAAAATAGTGATTTATTTTTTAATCCTGAAAAAAAAGTGCATTCCAGTCCAGTGCATTTTCAGTGTACTCCACTGAACCAATGATCTGCTCACTTTTAATGCACTAAGCAGCACTGTTTGCCCATATTTACTCAGGCAAAGTTAACTGGTAGGATAAAGTTTGTTCTGTAATTGTCATCTTCTTATGCCTATTTCCTCTGTCATAGTTGCACAATTACCTTATCAATACCTAGTATTGTAGACTATGGGTTGAATTGAATCTGTAGAACATTCCACCAAGACAGTACTGTGAATTTGTGCTGTTGTGTTTATGTTACATGACCATATCATATCCTTTAATATGATTTGTGTGGTATACCGATATAACATTTGAATTAAGAACTTTTCATTAGGTGACCGCTCAATCTACGTTCATATTCCAGTAGTCCATATACCTGTCTAACTTTAGGATGAGCTAGCAATTATTGTCAGTTTCTGAGTAGATTTATAAAGAGCAGTTGAGTGGTTAGCAGCCTCCTTCAAGTGTACCACAATAGCAGTTTGTGTCAGAAAGGTTAAGTGATAAAAGTGGGAAATTTTTTGTTCATGGTATTCTACCACAGATTTAGTTTAAAAGTTGTGTTATTGTTATATTATTGTTGTTATTGTTATTATTGTTGCTATTATTAACAATGTTATTATCACTCCCAGTTAAAGATGGGTATGTTTTTCACCCAGCTATATCATGTGTCAAAGAAAGAAAGAAAGGGAGAAGCTTTTTTATTATTAAATCTTACCGAGACAGAATCATCTTTCTTCCAAGTGAGGACCACTCCAAGTCTGGTAGTGACCTTCAAGTGGGACTCTGTCCTTTCAATGCGGATTCCATATACGGAAAAAGGCAGATTGACCCTATAAAAAATATGGAATGTTTTAATTACAACTGAGACAATGAATAGTTTGAAGATATCGTCATGTCATTCTTGTTAATACAGTGTGATTTCCCACATTACCTCACATTCACATCACATTCATGAATTGAGCCCCCAAGTCTGACAAGGTGGTGATGATGACTTAGTGATATGAAGGCTACTCACTCTTTGTTGTTTATGATGACTGAATCATTGGAGGCTTTTATAGTGTCTCCCTGCAGTGTCATGGACAGAGATGCTATTGTTGGCTGGCCATTTTCCAAGACTCTCCTGAACTGAATGTTGAGCTCACTTTTATCATCACATAGAGACATTAGCTCATAGTTACAGGTGAATGGCAGCTGGAAGAAATCTCCATCAAAGGTCTTGAAGTGGAAATTACCCCACGTGCTGCAGATTTTGTCATTGTGAGCTGGTTTCAAGACTGCAAGACAATATATTAAGACAAAAATAAAAGCAAAAGATGCCACGTTTTACTTAAACACAGCTAAGCCCACAATTATCCATCATAATCACATCTATGCCAATTTAATATTCAATTTAATCTCTCATTTGGCTGAGAAACTGAAATAGTTGATCAAATATGAAGTCCACTTCAAAATAACAGTCCAATTTTATAGGAAATGAACTGTTTTTGTCATGTCCATAACACCAATAAAATGCCATGATATGAATGATGACATGAAATTTGAGCATTCTCTACTTTTGACTGTAGATCTTAACAGGAAAAAATTGTATGAAATATTCCATAAAATCATTCAGATTATACAAATATGGCAGTTTACTGAGGTTATGGCTGTGACAAAAAAATAATTTTCCAACATTTTCATTTTACAAAAAAGAATACTATTTTATCATGATCATGTTGTAAATCTTGTGCAGGTCACCAGAACTCAAAATATTTGATACCATATTACATTTGAATTAAGGACTTTGTACTTCTTTCCAGCTGTCACTGCAATAATATCCAGCTGCCATTAATTGTATTAATCAATTGATCAATCAATTAATCCAGTCAATCAGAAATAAAAATATATACATGTTATTGATTGAACAATAAATACATACCTGTTAGAGATGCAGAAGGCTGTGCCAGAAATGCCAAGGCCAAGGTCAGTGACAGTGCCCAGGTAAGCACCATGCTTCCAGTGCTCACAGTAACAGAAGATCTGTGGTAAGATAAGGCTGAGAGGGCCTCTATCTGACTCTTAAACACAGCCTTAGTTTGTTTTGGTTGTTTAAACTGGAGGTGGAGTCAAGGATGAACATGCTATCTGCGCGTCACTCACTAACGTAAGTAGACGCAAGAGATACTCTGCCCCAGGTTCTGTGTTATGGTGTTACGAAAACGATTCAAAACACAAACACACATAACAGGGACAGGTGACGTTGAGAGGACATAAGTGGGAAAGACTTTCTTTCATTGAATTAAAAGAGGAATTAATCTTTGTTAATTATGCGATTTTTCCAACTGGACTGAACAAACTAGCTGTGTTGCTGTTGGAGGCCCTGCCTAGCGAGCTGCCGATCTACTAGTTTTATAACATGGTCTCAGCAGCATATACCCTCAAAACTGCCAGCCTATTTTCCAGACTGTCCGATGCATTACCCTGATCCTAGCCACTTAAAGAACGTCATGTCATATCAGGAGTCACTACTGCCTATGAACTTGTGTGTTCTGATGTCTTTGTATGACTGTTTTAAGTTCATTCCAACTTCAGCTTTTAAGAAAATATAATTCAACAACAAAAAAAAAACAACAAAACATATTTATTTTTGAAATTTCAGTTTAATTAATAAGCAGAAGATAACAAAAGCATATATTACTCAGATAGTAAGACATATATTACTACAGATACACTTGTAAAGCAATTTAATGCAACCAGAAAATTTCAGTTCCTGGTACAGTTGAGTCAGGAACTGGTTGTGGATGAGAGGATATCGTGAAAGGTTATCACAGAACAAGGTCAAGATTGTCTTTCTCTAGCCCTCTCTGTCCAAAACGCTTCTCTTGATGATGGGGCTCTGTCCTCCAGTACTGATCCTCTTTCTTGCTGTGGTCCGGCTGGAAGAGAGCCTGCTTCTACCACTGGCTGCCAACGGGTTGCTCTCATCGCACAGGGTGTTGCTGCACTGGCACTGCTCAACATGCACATAGGTGTAAGGCCTCTGGCTGCCATCCAGGCAGGTGAGGGTCACAGTGCGGTTGCTTGTGTGAGACTCGCGGCAACATGTGCAGGTGTGCTTCATTGAGGCCTCCAGCTCTGAGTACCTGAGGATCAGGAACAGAAATGGAGAGGGGGATGTCATGTGGGCTCCTTGTCTACAAGTCCAACACTACCCTCACACACACACACACTTTTGTTTGTGTGTATTGGGAAACAGTCACTTGACATACAAAACACACTGTTGCAAGTGTGTTGCTTTGGCTAAATATCGGTCACTGATTCCTTCACCCACTGGTGGATGGTGGTGATGGGGAGGGGTGTTTGTTTTGATGCAGGGGCAGTGTGACGTGGACATCAGCATGCATGCCATGCATGAGTGATTCAGATGTGCTCTATTTTCTCTTTTCTCTTATGTGCTCTATGTGTTTCTCTTTACTTTGCATTTGGCTGTGTCACTGACAGTGGGAAGTTTAAGGCTGTTTTCTTAGTGGGTGTATGTATTTTTTTGGGAGGAGCGCTGACTGTGCATTTCTATTTGTATTGTGTGAGTGTGTGTGTGTCTAAATCAAGCACACTTTACACACTACATGAAGACTCACTTGCTGTAGGCATTACAGGCCCCCTCACAATAGGGTATCTCCACTTCGTCCTCAGACTGGCAGCCTTGATAGGTGATTGTCTTCAGTACTGTCTCCACCTTGCAGCCCTTGTCTATTGGCTCGCCTGTGGGAACATGGCATGTGTTTACAGAGGAGCTTTTAAGACCAACACTCAGCGAACACATACATGCAGTTTGCACAGAATTGACATGAATATACATATTTAGAGAGAACCACCTCCAAGCTCCAAGCCGCTGTCATTGTTTTTTTTTTTTAATCATTTTATAGCTTGGCATACTTACAAACTTGGCAGCAACCATTGGAGAGAGTCTGAATGGTCCCCTAAGGAACACAAAGATAACAGAATTTCATAATCTTGTATTCAGATACAGTAAGTACATGGCAATCTACAGTGACAAAATAAAGATACAAAATACACCATGTATTTAAAAGATGCAAATGCCCCCCTCCGAAAACAATGTGAATGTGTGTAGTTATGCAAATATTCCCATGGCTAAATATTACTACACAAGTCACATGTGTACTATATATTGATGTGTGTGTGTGTGTGTGTGTGTGTGTTCAGTGTCTCTGGGCCTAATAATCAGGCCCATCACACCATATTAAATACGTACCGGTTGGCAGTTTTTCTCATTGAATGGGGCACATTGGATGTCTGACTTGGTGGTTATGAATTTGTCTTCCACTTTAGTGCAGCTGTAGGTCACACACTTGTTGTCAGGAGGTGACCAGGTGCTGCCAGGCTACAAACACACATAGAACAAAGACACAGGTCAGATGGAGAATGGACTGTTTTTGTGTGTGTGTGTGTGTGTGTGTGTGAGAGAGAGAGAGAGAGTGTGTATTTGTGTGATCCTAGCTAGTGATTTATACCATTCAGTGTTCAGTGTCATGGGATAATGTACTTCCACTCTGTTTGGATAATGATACCATTACAAGGAACCAGAGCATGCATAGCACTCTTCTTCAAGGGGATTGGTAAGACTTTGTGTACACAATGTGGATGGTGATCAGAAAACAAACAGCTTCAGCTGAGACTGGTTTCACTTGTTTGAGTTACTTGCTAAAGAACTTAGACCTCAGTGCCTCTGTGTTGTGTATGTAAGAGACTAGACACCTTAATTTCCTTCAGGAAATTTGCATGTAGTCCACATCACTACACATGTTCACATAGGATGATTTGTTGGTAATACTGTTGTTTGCTGTTCTGGTTCTCTGGTTGGGCACTGAGTCATGTGGTACTGTACCACGCCTTTACAGAATCCAAGGTACTAAATGTTCATTGATGCATGCAGCAATATAGCTGTGATTAACATTTTATCTTGTGTTGCGTTCACAGGCTTTCTTGTTGATCAGTTACAGCCAGGAAATACCTTTCCCATAGCAAGAGTTGAATACCTTTCCTCTGTATATTGTCTGTATATATCTGTATATGAAAACCACAACAAAAACTGTTCCCCTACCTCAATGAGGGACACAGTTCCACTGATGTTAAGAGAGCAGCGAGTCTGGATGCACTCCCCACAGCATGCATCATAGTCGTAATAGTCATATTTATATTCATAGCCCTGTCAGAAGGAGTGTGTGTGTGTGTGTGTGTGTGAGAGAGAGAGAGACAAAGAGAGAGAGCAAGAGAGTGTTAGCAATATAAAAAGTAAACACCATAATCATAATTATGATACAGATACACAAAGGAAAATCTTTGCTAAATAAAACGGTAGTATTAATGACATATGTGATAAAAGATCTCACAGCTTCACACTCTTCTGTGCACTCCACCATCTTGCAGTCGATTTGTAAAAATGCAGAGTTAGGATCTTTCAGTGTAGTGCATTTGCATTCTTGACAGTTTATCACTGGCACACTCTCTCCAGGCTAGTGGGCAATAAAAACACCAGACAAATGTTACATGAATGATTCCTGACTATGAATCTATGTAGCACTTCAGGCAGGTAAATCATTAGAACCACTGTTTATATCAACAATTTTCAAGGTTAGTCTAATGCTTCGGACATTGTCTCTTTTCAAGTAACCCTTCATCACAGCAATTTGCCACTTTTATGATCATGATGGTATGTGAAAGACAATTATCAGTAACCATTTAGGATGGGCACTATTGTTCTATTTCCTGGGCTGGAACAACCCACAAAAAAAAAACATTCACAGTACAAAAGACACAGTTAGTATGGTACCAGCTTGTGCATTGGTTGTCAGCTTGCTAATAAATAAAAGTACCTCTAACTTCTTTAATATTACTTAAATTAAATTAAATTAAAACATTTTTGTAAATGTCCCTTTGATATTCCCAAAGCAAATGTGGACATCCTGGATTCAATCCTGTCAGTACTGTATCTTCTCCAACCATGTGTAAACCAGATACTATTTCTCATTCTACTGGTAGGTCAGCTACTTAGGGATTTGATACACAGGCAAAAGCAGAGGTTTCTCTCTGAAGCCAAGTCTGCCTTATTCTGCTAAAGTAATCAAGAAGTTTATGTAAATACAGAGTGTGAAAGCTTGGTGAAATTACCTTATACTCTACCCCTTTATGTAAGCAGACGTTATTGGGCTCTGGGAAACAATACAAACATGCAGTTACTTCAAGTGTAAGGAGTTGGTGAGAGTATTGATATTCATGATCAGTTAGTGTCATTAGTTAATAACGGCATACCACAAATGATGTCCTGGCAGCATTTCGCTTCTGTAAGTATTAGCTTTGGTTCATAGCCCACAGGACATTTATTATCAGGGATGGGACACAAAGAGCAGTCACATCCTGAAAACAGAAGTGCAAACAGAAATATGGATACATTAATATAATAATACACAATACACAATAATAACAACTATTACACAATAATAATGGATACATTAAAAGACACGGTAATGGCAATGACAATGTTATTCTGTAGACACATCACAATGTGGCTTGTCTCTTTCCATTTCCAATTCAAGATATTTCAAATTTGATGACTATGTGATGACTTTTCAAAAAAAAAACTTCAAGGCCTTCTCTTAAATTCACAAACATATTTCTTAGGACCTTTTAGAACTGAAGAGGGGGTCAGTGTAATGAATACCAGCTAGCCTAGCTCCATCGCGGCTAGCAAGATACCATACCCCAGCATCCGTTACATCAGCACTTACGGCAGGACAGCTGGGGGCAGCATGGGTTGGCTGGGTCGGTTGTGTTAACCAGGGTGAAGCCTGGCTCTGTACAGGATGGAACGCTGGTTGGCGGGCACTGCTTCACCTGACAGCTGACTGCCCGGGTCTCCTCTACACACACACAATCCTGGCACATGTACTCAAACTTCTCGTTGAACTGTCAAAAGACACACACACACATACATACATGACCACATGCACCATACACACATACATGACCACATGCACAAACACTTATAACCATTTGTGATTGTAACTATCACCTAATGGTCAAGGTAAAAGCATGGGTGAAACATTAGTAACAGACAGCACACTTTCCTATTATAATACAAAGCACCTTTCAGATTGCTGACAATACAAGTCTGTTCATGTTGTGTGGATAAGGCCCTGCTGAGTCACACTCACCTCCCGTGGGATACCATCAGGATCCAAACATCCTACATTAACAAACAACGGGGCAGCAATGAGTCAGTATGCAAAATTTGCTATTAATGAACACTCCTGTTTGCACTGATAATATGATAAAATACAATACTCACCACATTTGTCCACACATACAGCTGATTCCTTGCTGAAGAGTTTGGTGCCCTCAGGACAGAAGCAGCCTTCTGTTACTGTTTTCATACCTGATTCACTGGGGCTACAATTCAAACACAACCAAAGGCTATGTTATGAGGGTGTTATGTACCGTAGAGCAGAAAGTGAAAAGATGTTATTTAAAAGAGAAATCTGGTGTGAATCAAACCATAGGCCTGTTGTTTGAAGCCACAGAGTGCTGTCAGTAGGAAATAGGAATAAGAAAATTTGATAGAACACAGACTGAATAGTTAACAGCTAACACTAACTGAATTGGACACAGAAATTCACTTTCAGTTTAATTTCACTGTGCCCCATTCAGTCAACATTAGCTGTCGGTTTACCATTCGGTCCATATTATATAAACATATTTTTCCTACAGTGATCTCAACAACAACAGGGCTAAGGATTGCCAGGATTTCTCATTTAAAATGAGAATGCACCCAGATGAAGGTTTACTTCTCACATCATTACATCATTTTTATTTTTGTTTTCACAAAACAGATCAAAACTGAGCTCAATGTTCTGTTTTTCTCCTAGGAGGGTTTAGGAGAAACATGTCAGAATTCAGTAAGATCTGATTTGTCACTTTCTTCTTAATTTATTACACTAAGAAAAGTGGCAGAGCTAGACCTTTGCATACCAAAGCATAGAGAGGTCAAGGGTGGCCGAGGCCATTTCAGGGGGTCCACAGAACATGACAGAAACTGTGTATGTTCCCATCTATGAGCATGTCTAAATGACAGCATACACCAGACAGACAAACAGACAGGCACACACACACATGCACACTAAACTCAACACTCAAGGAAGTATGGGTCACTTTGGGCCCCCTTGTTGTTTTGGCTAAAGTTGCCAACTGGGAAAGGAAATTTTTTTTTATTTATTTACATGAAACAAAGCTGTTGTAAGAAGCACATTTTCATGTCAACACAGATGCACAGAGCAGGGCATAGCACTTACTCGCTATCACATGTAGGCTGTTCAGCAGGACCACAAGGCTTGTAGACTTTGTCAGCTGGGCAGTCAGTGGCTACACAGGAAATATTAACATATATATCTACAAAAAATGTCTTAATGATAATAATCAACCTAAAAGAGAATTTTCTTATCTTGCAATATGTATTGTTAAATGTTTATTAACTAATCATTATCATATATTCTAAATGTATTAGTAATGTAAAAATGACATGGGTTTATCAGTTGATTATATTGCACTCTTCTATTATGTTTTCATACTTTAAGGTTTTAAGTGGATTTTTTTCATTGCAATTTGTATTGCAGAGGAAGGGCCAGATCAAGTCACTGTGACAATATTTGTAGTGTAATGGAAAAAATTACTACAAAAGGGGACTTTTTGTTCATACTAATTTCATACTAATATAACAGAGCATGAATATTGCTTTACCATATCTTAAATATGTGAAGCAGTGAGGTAAAGTGGTAAAGGAATAACATAAATGTTATCTCAGCAAGGGTAGCCTGTGTAATCTATCAGATATGTCAGCCAGGGTATAGATGGGCGTAGAGACTGCAGCTTACCACACAGGGTGGTATGGTTCCTCCAGTGAACACACACACCAACTGTGGCACAGGCCTCAGCATATGTCTGCAAGCTGGTGCATTCCACAGCCTGATTTGACATTTGGCAGCTGTCAAACACGCAGCCATTGAAGAAGCGGTCGGGGGAGATGTGGTGGTGACACTCAGCAAACAAACTGAGGGAAACAAACACAACAACAACAGAGAGGCCTCAGAAAGACATTCAAAGCTGGTACCTAATTGCACAACCAGTAGAAACTCATAAACTCATAAAAAGTGTCATAAAGTTCACTGGAAGTAATGTATTAACAAATACATTAACAAATTACCAAATAAATACATTAAAACATATCAGTGTCTCTAATGTTTTAAGGACATTACTTTTGATAGAGGAAAAACATCATACTGAGATGATGTATCCATGTTTGGTATACAAGTACGGAGTGTGAAGTCTATTGTAATGCGTTGTGTAGTGTAACACATTTTACACAGCCATTGAAACTATACAGCAACTACAGTACGACAAACTGCCACTCTGGCTCTCTAGTCCTCTACTTAAAGAGGACATTATCCGGAGTGTATCAGAACGACATAGTCCAAATAGCGAAATTTCTCCTGTGCTCTTTTCAGTTAGCGTTAGTGGCCAGTCCACATTGTGCCAGTCTACAAATGCTGTTATTGTTCTACCTACTAACAGCACTGGGTAGCCTCAAAGAACAGTGAAAATTGTGGAGCATCTCAACCAATAGCCCTGTTGTTTGAGGTCACCAACTGCTGGTGGTAGGAAAAAGAATGACACAGTTTGGTACAGCATAGCATAGGTTGAGTAAGGAACCAGCAGCTAAAGCTAACTCACTTTCAGTTTCATTTTCCTTGCCCCATTCATTTAGCGCAAGCTGCTGGTTCACTGTTCAGTCTATGTTGTACCAAATATTATCATTCTTTTTTGTACCAACAGCACCCTGTGACCTCGAAAAAACAGGGCAATGGACTGAAATGCCCCAGAATTTTCCTTCAATCAACTTATGGTAATTCTGGGAAAAATGGCAAGGGTTGATGACTTACTCGCTCGTGATGAGATCACATACTGAGTGCTCATTACAAGGTCTGAGTGTTGGTAATGGGATTGGTGTGCCAGTGGGCACAACACTGGGCACAGGACAGTCTGGTCTGTACACATGTTTGGCAGGCCAGAAGTCAGCCATTATAGCACAGTCCTCAACTAGCCGACCGTCAGGCAGCCTGCAGTCATCATGAGGGTTGTTGTTGCAGGTTCCTGAAAGAGTGAAGTGCACATTTACAGACCCACACACACACACATGCGCGCGTAAAAGAGCATGAAAACCTCAGAGCTAACCTCACTGCATGAATTAAAAAATCTATTCTTTTCATATACATTTTCAAAGTGTGGCTTAAATGTTACATTTGCTGTCATGTTACATTTCAATACATACTGAATGAGAATGATAAACTGTCACCAAAAATGGGTGAATCTGACAAAGCCTGGTTGTGATGTGACAGGTCACAAATCAACTGTAGTTCCATTGAAGTTGTCAATGAGGGCGCCATTCAGCCGAACCCGACCATTTCAATTTCCAGCCTAATTACAAGGTTGTGATTGGGCTTGTAAAATTGCATTTGAGCTAATTTTTGATAAAGTTGAATATATTCTACTTTAACATCAGAGAGGTCCAATACTCCAACCATCCATTCTATGTCACCTAGAAGTAGTACAGAGAAGAATGAGTATGTCTCACCACAGTGTCCTTGTGTGTTATTGCCAAAGCGCTGGTAAGGAAGGTTAACTGTGAAGCCCACTATTCCAAAAGTCACTGCGATTTGCAACTGGGGGATCTCATAGATCAATTTGAGACCAGAGCTAGCCACCCTAACACCATCCTTTGCATAAGGAAGCTGCAGTGCAATGCCATCTCTCTGTGCCTGGATATTAAGCATGGGACAAAGAGAAATACAGCAGTTTCATTACATTATTTACACTTTGTTTGTCACCAGGAACATTTGGGTTTCAATATCTTGCTCAAAGACACTTTGATGGGGTCAGGTGGAGTGGGGCAAAAACCTGCAACCTTCCGGTTGCCAAATGGCACCTCTACCATCTGCACCACCATCGCCTCAAAAAGTATAACTATATAAACATAGCAGATGTAGTTTGTGAACATCATAGAATGTTCAGACGTTGTTTTTGTTTTTACCACATAAACTGGTCACATCAGTATTACCAGCCTGTTAACCTGGATATTGCTGGAATAAGCCGGTTATGTTGGTGTGGACACTTTATCAAGCTGGAAATGGCGGGGATGTGGTCAGTAAACCAGCTAAAATGACCATCATGGGCTAGTCAACCCTTAAAAAATCAAGCAAAAACATACCTTACTGCTGATCAAGCTGGTTTGAACATACCTCCAAATTGACAGAGCCCATTATGTTGTTGTTCTTAAGTGTGATGACATCTGATTTGTATGAGATTATTATTGATCGTGAACAGGAAACATCTTCTCTAGGATCACATTTGACACTGTCAACATAGATTTTGAAGTTGAACACAGGGGAGATCTCCTCCATTAGTACATATGTGCATTTTCCTTGGTGGCTATATGATAGCCCATCGAAGGTCACATAGTGAGACTCTCCCCATCCTTCACAGTAACCTAAAAAACACAATTTATCATGTTTATATCAATTCAGTCTAACATACATTCAAACGTATGGCTCAACAAGTAAATTAACTTAAAACATTTCAAAAATTTCAGACAATCATATTCATTGGCATCTTAAATACATTTCAGCTATTCAAAAACGCATAAAAAAGCTTCAAATGCAAACGTAATTATCTGTGCAATGTATTTAAAATTTTGCGGTTGTGGTGACCATACAGTTGGAGACTTCACATCAACACGGAGTAATTATGATACCTAATAGTCATAACACACATTTTTAGCAGCATAACTACACTAGCACTAACAGAGACCATTTAGAAACCTTTCATTTGAGTTTATGAAGTTAAATTAGAAATATAGTAGTAGTCAAGGAACATACAGTCACAGGCATACTTCTGGCAGCAGAGGTTCTCATCCCAAACCAACACTGGTTTTCTCCCATTAGCACAGGTGATGTTCTTGGGAGGTGGACACACAATGGGGATGATCTCAACGATATTATCCTCAATGCAGCGTGCCATTGTGCAGTTGCAGAGCCAAAAGGTCTCGTTTTGCTACCAAAAGAAAGTGGGGAATATTACTTTATCCTATTCTTTTAATCTATTTATCTATACACTAAGTGGCATTTAGAAATCGAGAAATTAATTCATGCCCCCGCCCATCCACTTTAAAATGTGGTCTGTCTTGCATGTGTTTTACTTAACTCATAAATTAAAATAATTCTTTATAACCCAAGGCTGATTAGGAATCATATACATATTTTGTAATGGTCCCATGTTCACCTCAGTTCTTAAGTTGTGCTCAGGCAAGAAAAGACTATGAGAGACTATACATTATTAATTAAATTTAGGTATTGCAGGCAAAATAACAGTTAGTGATGTGAGATATAAGTTTACGTGAATTTACATTTACATTTATGCCATTTGGCAGACACTCAAGTAACTTACATTTGTCATATGTTAATTAATTCATGGCCAGTCTCCCCTAGAGCAAATTACGGTTAAGTGCTTTGCTCAAGGGCAAAACGGTGGCAACTGGGATTCTAACCCACATTTTCAAGCCTACTAGTATACTATTCTTTTACTTGTACCCACTTTAACTTTAAGACTAAAATCTGACTTTGAGTGTACATAGATTCAGAGAACCATAGCATAGAAGTGGCGACTTACTGTTTTGTTCCACGCTGGGCACACTATGCTAGGTATGGTTGGAGGGATGGGGGTGATATGACAAGGCCCTGTGCTGTTCTGAATTTCACAGATATCGGAGCATACCATTCTGAGGCAGATCCCTGAACCGATGTGATGCTGATCATAAATTATATCGCCTAAAAAAGATGATCAGAAACAAACAGTGGCATTAATATACAGAAAACATTTTTTTCTTTTGGATTTCATTTAAATTACATTTCCTGCAGGCATTCACGAGTCAATCACACTGGTGAACAATGACCATTGTCTATCCCCCGAAAAACACACACATTCAATCCACATTCTTCAGTCTCACTGCTTTACTTAATACTTCAAAATATGAACTACAAAAAAGCTTTTTCCTCTCTTTATGTATAATGTCTTACCAGGATTATACTGTGTCCCATTTACAATGCAGACACAAGAAGTTATTGCTGAAGATGATGGTCGAGTTGAAACTACAGGTCCCGTTGTTGTGATTGAACTAGGTGTAGGTGATGTTCCAGGTGTCAACGTAGGTGTGGATCCTGGAGTCGGGCTGGGGGTTGAAGTTGACGGGGGTCTTGTTGTTGTGGTTGCCTCAGGAAGAGGTGTTCCAGGTGCTGACGTTGCTGCGGTGGTTTCTACCGGCGAAACTGTGGATGCTGGAGTTGGGCCGGAGGTTGGAGTTGATACTTGGGGTGTTGTGCTTGTGGTTTGACCAAGAGGCGGTGTTCCAGGTGTTGATGTTGCTGCGGTGGTTTCCACCGGCATATGTGTGGATGCTGGAGTTGGGCCGGAGGTTGGACTTGACACTGGGGGTGTTGTTGTTGTGGTTGGCTTAGGAGGCGGTGTACCAGGTGTTGACGTTGCTGCGGTGGTTTCTTCTGGGGTAGGTGTGGATTCTGGAGTCAGACCAGGGGTTGGAGTAGATACTGGGGGTGTTGTAGTTGTAGTTGGCTCAGGAGGAGGTGTTCCAGGTGTTGACGTTGCTGCGGTGGTTTCTACTGGGGTAGGTGTGGATGCTGGAGTTGGGCCGGCGGTTGAAGTTGACACTGGGGGTGTTGTTGTTGTGGTTGGCTTAGGAGGCGGTGTACCAGGTGTTGATGTTGCTGCGGTGGTTTCTACTGGGGAAGGTGTGGATGCTTGAGTCGGGCTGGGGATTGGAGTTGATATTGGGGGTGTTGTACTTGTGGTTTGAACAGGAGCCGGTGTTCGAGGTGTTGACGTTGCTGCGGTGGTTTCTACAGGGGTAGGTGTGGATGCTGGAGTTGGACCGGGGGTTGGAGTAGATACTGGGGGTGTTGTAGTTGTGGTTTGACCAGGAGACGGTGTTCCAGGTGTCAGCGTTGTTGCTGTGGTTTCTACCTGCGGAGGTGTGGATGCTGGAGTTGGACCGGGGGTTGGAGTAGATACTGGGGGTGTTGTAGTTGTGGTTTGACCAGGAGATGGTGTTCCAGGTGTTGACGTTGCTGCGGTGGTTTCTACTGGGGTAGGTGTGGATGCTGGAGTTGGACCGGGGGTTGGAGTAGATACTGGGGGTGTTGTAGTTGTGGTTGGCTCAGGAGGAGGTGTTCCAGGTGTCAGCGTTGTTGCTGTGGTTTCTACCGGCGGAGGTGTGGATGCTGGAGTCGGGCCGACAGTCGGAGTTGACACTGGGGGTCTTGTACTTGTGGTTTGAGCAGGAGATGGTGTTCCAGGTGTTGACGTTGCTGCGGTGGTTTCTACTGGGGTAGGTGTGGATGCTGGAGTTGGACCGGGGGTTGGAGTAGATACTGGGGGTGTCGTAGTTGTGGTTTGACCAGGAGACGGTGTTCCAGGTGTCAGCGTTGTTGCTGTGGTTTCTACCTGCGGAGGTGTGGATGCTGGAGTTGGACCGGGGGTTGGAGTAGATACTGGGGGTGTTGTAGTTGTGGTTTGACCAGGAGACGGTGTTCCAGGTGTCAGCATTGTTGCTGTGGTTTCTACCGGCGGAGGTGTGGATGCTGGAGTTGGACCGGGGGTTGGAGTAGATACTGGGGGTGTTGTAGTTGTGGTTTGACCAGGAGATGGTGTTCCAGGTGTTGACGTTGCTGCGGTGGTTTCTACTGGGGTAGGTGTGGATGCTGGAGTTGGACCGGGGGTTGGAGTAGATACTGGGGGTGTTGTAGTTGTGGTTGGCTCAGGAGGAGGTGTTCCAGGTGTCAGCGTTGTTGCTGTTGTTTCTACCGGCGAAGGTGTGGATCCTGAAGATGGGCCGACAGTTGGAGTTGACACTGGGGGTGTTGTACTTGTGGTTTGACCAGGAGATAGTTTTCCAGGTGTTGACGTTGCTGCAGTGGTTTCTACTGGCGTATATGTGGATGCTGGAGTTGGGCCAGCGGTTGAAGTTGACACTGGGGGTGTTGTTGTTGTGGTTGGCTCAGGACGCGGTGTTCCAGGTGTCAGCGTTGTTGCTGTGGTTTCTATCGGCGGAGGTGTGGATGCTGGAGTCGGGCCGACAGTTGGAGTTGACACTGGGGGTGTTGTACTTGTGGTTTGACCAGGAGATGGTGTTCCAGGTGTTGACGTTGCTGCGGTGGTTTCTACTGGGGTAGGTGTGGATGCTGGAGTTGGACCGGGGGTTGGAGTAGATACTGGTGGTGTTGTAGTTGTGGTTTGACCAGGAGACGGTGTTCCAGGTGTCAGCGTTGTTGCTGTGGTTTCTACCGGCGGAGGTGTGGATGCTGGAGTTGGGCCGGAGGTTGGAGTTGACACTGGGGGTGTTGTTGTTGTGGTTGGCTTAGGAGGCGGTGTACCAGGTGTTGATGTAGCTGCGGTGGTTTCTACTGGGGTAGGTGTGGATGCTTGAGTCGGGCTGGGGGTTGGAGTTGATATTGGGGGTGTTGTACTTGTGGTTTGAACAGGAGCCGGTGTTCGAGGTGTTGACGTTGCTGCGGTGGTTTCTACTGGGGTAGGTGTGGATGCTGGAGTTGAACCGGGGGTTGGAGTAGATACTGGGGTTGTTGTAGTTGTGATTTGACCAGGAGACGGTGTTCCAGGTGTCAGCGTTGTTGCTGTGGTTTCTACCGGCGGAGGTGTGGATGCTGGAGTTGGACCGGGGGTTGGAGTAGATACTGGGGGTGTTGTAGTTGTGGTTTGACCAGGAGATGGTGTTCCAGGTGTTGACGTTGCTGCGGTGGTTTGTACTGGGGTAGGTGTGGATGCTGGAGTTGGACCGGGGGTTGGAGTAGATACTGGGGGTGTTGTAGTTGTGGTTGGCTCAGGAGGAGGTGTTCCAGGTGTCAGCGTTGTTGCTGTTGTTTCTACCGGCGGAGGTGTGGATGCTGAAGTCGGGCCGACAGTTGGAGTTGACACTGGGGGTGTTGTACTTGTGGTTTGACCAGGAGATGGTTTTCCAGGTGTTGACGTTGCTGCAGTGGTTTCTACTGGCGTATATGTGGATGCTGGAGTTGGGCCAGTGGTTGGAGTTGACACTGGGGGTGTTGTTGTTGTGGTTGGCTCAGGATGCGGTGTTCCAGGTGTCAGCGTTGTTGCTGTGGTTTCTACCGGCGGAGGTGTGGATGCTGGAGTCGGGCCGACAGTTGGAGTAGATACTGGTGGTGTTGTAGTTGTGGTTTGACCAGGAGACGGTGTTCCAGGTGTCAGCGTTGTTGCTGTGGTTTCTACCGGCGGAGGTGTGGATGCTGGAGTTGGGCCGGAGGTTGGAGTTGACACTGGGGGTGTTGTTGTTGTGGTTGGCTCAGGACGCGGTGTTCCAGGTGTCAGCGTTGTTGCTGTGGTTTCTACCGGCGGAGGTGTGGATGCTGGAGTTGGGCCGGAGGTTGGAGTTGACACTGGGGTGTTGTTGTTGTGGTTGGCTTAGGAGGCGGTGTACCAGGTTTTGATGTTGCTGCGGTGGTTTCTACTGGGGTAGGTGTGGATGCTTGAGTCGGGCTGGGGGTTGGAGTTGATATTGGGGGTGTTGTACTTGTGGTTTGAACAGGAGCCGGTGTTCGAGGTGTTGACGTTGCTGCGGTGGTTTCTACTGTTGCAGGTGTGGATGCAGGAGTCTCCTTTGTTGCAGTTGTTGATGTTAGAGTTACTGTAGGGGTTTCTGTAGACAATAAGTTTGAAGCATTTGGTGTTGTTATTATGGCTCCAGTAACTACTGTAAATTCTGTTGTTGCTAGTGTTGAAACTTGTGGTGCTGTTGTCGTGGTTGGTTCAGAAGGCGGTGTTCCAGGTGTCAGCGTTGTTGCTGTGGTTTCTACCGACGTAGGTGTGGATGCTGGAGTTGGGCCAGAGGTTGGAGTTGACACTGGGGGTGTTGTTGTTGTGGTTGGCTTAGGAGGTGGGGTACCAGGTGTTGACGTTGCTGTGGTGGTTTCTACTGGGGTAGGTGTGGATGCTGGAGTCGGACCAGGGGTTGGAGTAGATACTAGGGGTGTTGTCCTTGTGGTTTGACCAGGAGATGGTTTTCCAGGTGTCAACGTTGTTGCTGTAGTTTCTACGGGCGTAGGTGTGGATGCTGGAGTTGGGCCGGAGGTTGGAGTTGACACTGGGGGTGTTGTTGTTGTGGTTGGCTTAGGAGGCTGTGTACCAGGTGTTGACGTTGCTGCGGTGGTTTCTAGTGGGGTAGGTGTGGATGTTTGAGTCAGACCAGGGGTTGGAGTAGATACTGGGGGTGTTGTAGTTGTGGTTGGCTCAGGAGGAGGTGTTCCAGGTGTCAGCGTTGTTGCTGTTGTTTCTACCGGCGGAGGTGTGGATGCTGAAGTCGGGCCGACAGTTGGAGTTGACACTGGGGTGTTGTACTTGTGGTTTGACCAGGAGATGGTTTTCCAGGTGTTGACGTTGCTGCAGTGGTTTCTACTGGCGTATATGTGGATGCTGGAGTTGGGCCGGCGGTTGAAGTTGACACTGGAGGTGTTGTTGTTGTGGTTGGCTCAGGACGCGGTGTTCCAGGTGTCAGCGTTGTTGCTGTGGTTTCTACCGGCGGAGGTGTGGATTCCGGAGTTGGGCCGACAGTTGGAGTTGACACTGGGGGTGTTGTACTTGTGGTTTGACCAGGAGATGGTGTTCCAGGTGTTGACGTTGCTGCGGTGGTTTCTACTGGGATAGGTGTGGATGCTGGAGTTGGACCGGGGGTTGAAGTAGATACTGGGGGTGTTGTAGTTGTGGTTTGACCAGGAGATGGTGTTCCAGGTGTCAGTGTTGTTGCTGTGGTTTCTACCGGAGGAGGTGTGGATGCTGGAGTTGGGCCGGAGGTTGGAGTTGACACTGGGGGTGTTGTTGTTGTGGTTGGCTTAGGAGGCGGTGTACCAGGTGTTGATGTTGCTGCGGTGGTTTCTACTGGGGTAGGTGTGGATGCTTGAGTCGGGCTGGGGGTTGGAGTTGATATTGGGGGTGTTGTGCTTGTGGTTTGAACAGGAGCCGGTGTTCGAGGTGTTGACGTTGCTGCGGTGGTTTCTACTGTTGCAGGTGTGGATGCAGCAGTCTCCTTTGTTGCAGTTGTTGATGTTAGAGTTACTGTAGGGGTTTCTGTAGACAATAAGTTTGAAGCATTTGGTGTTGTTATTATGGCTCCAGTAACTACTGTAAATTCTGTTGTTGCTAGTGTTGAAACTTGTGGTCCTGTTGTCGTGGTTGGTTCAGAAGGCGGTGTTCCAGGTGTCAGCGTTGTTGCTGTGGTTTCTACCGGCGTAAGTGTGGATGCTGGAGTTGGGCCAGAGGTTGGAGTTGACACTGGGGGTGTTGTTGTTGTGGTTGGCTTAGGAGGCGGGGTACCAGGTGTTGACGTTGCTGTGGTGGTTTCTACTGGGGTAGGTGTGGATGCTGGAGTCGGACCAGGGGTTGGAGTAGATACTAGGGGTGTTGTCCTTGTGGTTTGACCAGGAGATGGTTTTCCAGGTGTCAACGTTGTTGCTGTTGTTTCTACCGGCGTAGGTGTGGATGCTGGAGTTGGGCCGGAGGTTGGAGTTGACACTGGGGGTGTTGTTGTTGTGGTTGGCTTAGGAGGCGGTGTACCAGGTGTTGACGTTGCTGCGGTGGTTTCTACTGGGGTAGGTGTGGATGCTGGAGTCAGACCAGGGGTTGGAGTAGATACTGGGGGTGTTGTAGTTGTGGTTGGCTCAGGAGGAGGGGTTCCAGGTGTCAGCGTTGTTGCTGTTGTTTCTACCGGCGGAGGTGTGGATGCTGAAGTCGGGCCGACAGTTGGAGTTGACACTGAGGGTGTTGTACTTGTGGTTTGACCAGGAGATGGTTTTCCAGGTGTTGACGTTGCTGCAGTGGTTTCTACTGGCGTATATGTGGATGCTGGAGTTGGGCCGGCGGTTGAAGTTGACATTGGGGGTGTTGTTGTTGTGGTTGGCTCAGGACGTGGTGTTCCAGGTGTCAGCGTTGTTGCTGTGGTTTCTACCGGCGGAGGTGTGGATGCTGGAGTCGGGCTGACAGTTGGAGTTGACACTGGGGGTGTTGTACTTGTGGTTTGACCAGGAGATGGTGTTCCAGGTGTTGACGTTGCTGCGGTGGTTTCTACTGGGTAGGTGTGGATGCTGGTGTTGGACCGGGGGTTGGAGTAGATACTGGGGGTGTTGTAGTTGTGGTTTGACCAGGAGACGGTGTTCCAGGTGTCAGCGTTGTTGCTGTGGTTTCTACCGGCGGAGGTGTGGATGCTGGAGTTGGACCGGGGGTTGGAGTAGATACTGGGGGTGTTGTACTTGTGGTTTGACCAGGAGATGGTTTTCCAGGTGTTGACGTTGCTGCAGTGGTTTCTACTGGCGTATATGTGGATGCTGGAGTTGGGCCGGCGGTTGAAGTTGACATTGGGGGTGTTGTTGTTGTGGTTGCTCAGGACGTGGTGTTCCAGGTGTCAGCGTTGTTGCTGTGGTTTCTACCGGCGGAGGTGTGGATGCTGGAGTCGGGCTGACAGTTGGAGTTGACACTGGGGGTGTTGTACTGTGGTTTGACCAGGAGATGGTGTTCCAGGTGTTGACGTTGCTGCGGTGGTTTCTACTGGGGTAGGTGTGGATGCTGGTGTTGGACCGGGGGTTGGAGTAGATACTGGGGGTGTTGTAGTTGTGGTTTGACCAGGAGACGGTGTTCCAGGTGTCAGCGTTGTTGCTGTGGTTTCTACCGGCGGAGTGTGGATGCTGGAGTTGGACCGGGGGTTGGAGTAGATACTGGGGGTGTTGTACTTGTGGTTTGACCAGGAGATGGTGTTCCAGGTGTTGATGTTGCTGCGGTAGTTTCTACTGGGGTAGGTGTGGATGCTGGAGTTGGACCGGGGGTTGGAGTAGATACTGGGGGTGTTGTAGTTGTGGTTGGCTCAGGAGGAGGTGTTCCAGGTGTCAGCGTTGTTGCTGTTGTTTCTACCGGCGGAGGTGTGGATGCTGAAGTCGGGCCGACAGTTGGAGTTGACACTGGGGGTGTTGTACTTGTGGTTTGACCAGGAGATGGTTTCCAGGTGTTGACGTTGCTGCAGTGGCTTCTCCTGGCGTATATGTGGATGCTGGAGTTGGGCCGGCGGTTGAAGTTGACACTGGGGGTGTTGTTGTTGTGGTTGGCTCAGGACGCGGTGTTCCAGGTGTCAGCGTTGTTGCTGTGGTTTCTACCGGCGGAGAAGTGGATGCTGGAGTCGGGCCGACAGTTGGAGTTGACACTGGGGGTGTTGTACTTGTGGTTTGACCAGGAGATGGTGTTCCAGGTGTTGACGTTGCTGCGGTGGTTTCTACTGGGGTAGGTGTGGATGCTGGAGTTGGACCGGAGGTTGGAGTAGATACTGGGGGTGTTGTAGTTGTGGTTTGACCAGGAGACGGTGTTCCAGGTGTCAGCGTTGTTGCTGTTGTTTCTACCGGCGGAGGTGTGGATGCTGAAGTCGGGCCGACAGTTGGAGTTGACACTGGGGGTGTTGTACTTGTGGTTTGACCAGGAGATGGTTTTCCAGGTGTTGACGTTGCTGTAGTGGTTTCTCCTGGCGTATATGTGGATGCTGGAGTTGGGCCGGCGGTTGAAGTTGACACTGGGGGTGTTGTTGTTGTGGTTGGCTCAGGAGACGGTGTTCCAGGTGTCAGCGTTGTTGCTGTGGTTTCTACCGGCGGAGGTGTGGATGCTGGAGTCGGGCCGACAGTTGGAGTTGACACTGGGGGTGTTGTACTTGTGGTTTGACCAGGAGATGGTGTTCCAGGTGTTGACGTTGCTGCGGTGGTTTCTAGTGGGGTAGGTGTGGATGCTGGAGTTGGACCGGAGGTTGGAGTAGATACTGGGGTGTTGTAGTTGTGGTTTGACCAGGAGACGGTGTTCCAGGTGTCAGCGTTGTTGCTGTTGTTTCTACCGGCGGAGGTGTGGATGCTGAAGTCGGGCCGACAGTTGGAGTTGACACTGGGGGTGTTGTACTTGTGGTTTGACCAGGAGATGGTTTTCCAGGTGTTGACGTTGCTGCGGTGGGTTCTTCTGGGGTAGGTGTGGATGCTGGTGTTGGACCGGGGTTGGAGTAGATACTGGGGTGTTGTAGTTGTGGTTTGACCAGGAGACGGTGTTCCAGGTGTCAGCGTTGTTGCTGTGGTTTCTACCGGCGGAGTGTGGATGCTGGAGTTGGACCGGGTTGGAGTAGATACTGGGGGTGTTGTACTTGTGGTTGACCAGGAGATGGTGTCCAGGTGTTGATGTTGCTGCGGTAGTTCTACTGGGGTAGGTGTGGATGCTGGAGTTGGACCGGGGTTGGAGTAGATACTGGGGGTGTTGTAGTTGTGGTTGGCCAGGAGAGGTGTTCCAGGTGTCAGCGTTGTTGCTGTTGTTTCTACCGGCGGAGGTGTGGATGCTGAAGTCGGGCCGACAGTTGGAGTTGACACTGGGGGTGTTGTACTTGTGGTTTGACCAGGATGGTTTTCCAGGTGTTGACGTTGCTGCAGTGGTTCTCCTGGCGTATATGTGGATGCTGGAGTTGGGCCGGCGGTTGAAGTTGACACTGGGGGTGTTGTTGTTGTGGTTGGCTCAGGACGCGGTGTTCCAGGTGTCAGCGTTGTTGCTGTGGTTTCTACCGGCGGAGAAGTGGATGCTGGAGTCGGGCCGACAGTTGGAGTTGACACTGGGGTGTTGTACTTGTGGTTGACCAGGAGATGGTGTTCCAGGTGTTGACGTTGCTGCGGTGGTTTCTACTGGGGTAGGTGTGGATGCTGGAGTTGGACCGGAGGTTGGAGTAGATACTGGGGGTGTTGTAGTTGTGGTTTGACCAGGAGACGGTGTTCCAGGTGTCAGCGTTGTTGCTGTTGTTTCTACCGGCGGAGGTGTGGATGCTGAAGTCGGCCGACAGTTGGAGTTGACACTGGGGGTGTTGTACTTGTGGTTTGACCAGGAGATGGTTTTCCAGGTGTTGACGTTGCTGTAGTGGTTTCTCCTGGCGTATATGTGGATGCTGGAGTTGGGCCGGCGGTTGAAGTTGACACTGGGGGTGTTGTTGTGGTTGGCTCAGGAGACGGTGTTCCAGGTGTCAGCGTTGTTGCTGTGGTTTCTACCGGCGGAGGTGTGGATGCTGGAGTCGGGCCGACAGTTGGAGTTGACACTGGGGGTGTTGTACTTGTGGTTTGACCAGGAGATGGTGTTCCAGGTGTTGACGTTGCTGCGGTGGTTTCTAGTGGGGTAGGTGTGGATGCTGGAGTTGGACCGGAGGTTGGAGTAGATACTGGGGGTGTTGTAGTTGTGGTTTGACCAGGAGACGGTGTTCCAGGTGTCAGCGTTGTTGCTGTTGTTTCTACCGGCGGAGGTGTGGATGCTGAAGTCGGGCCGACAGTTGGAGTTGACACTGGGGGTGTTGTACTTGTGGTTTGACCAGGAGATGGTTTTCCAGGTGTTGACGTTGCTGCGGTGGTTTCTACTGGGGTAGGTGTGGATGCTGGAGTTGGACCGGGGTTGGAGTAGATACTGGGGGTGTTGTAGTTGTGGTTTGACCAGGAGACGGTGTTCCAGGTGTCAGCGTTGTTGCTGTGGTTTCTACCGGCGGAGGTGTGGATGCTGGAGTTGGACCGGGGGTTGTAGTAGATACTAGGGGTGTTGTAGTTGTGGTTTGACCAGGAGATGGTGTTCCAGGTGTTGACGTTGCTGCGGTGGTTTCTACTGGGGTAGGTGTGGATGCTGGAGTTGGACCGGGGATTGGAGTAGATACTGGGGGTGTTGTGGTTGTGGTTGGCTCAGGAGGAGGTGTTCCAGGTGTCAGCGTTGTTGCTGTTGTTTCTACCCGCGGAGGTGTGGATGCTGAAGTCGGGCCGACAGTTGGAGTTGACACTGGGGGTGTTGTACTTGTGGTTTGACCAGGAGATGGTTTTCCAGGTGTTGACGTTGCTGCAGTGGTTTCTACTGGCGTATATGTGGATGCTGGAGTTGGGCCGGCGGTTGAAGTTGACACTGGGGGTGTTGTTGTTGTGGTTGGGTTAGGAGGCGGTGTACCAGGTGTTGACGTTGCTGCAGTGGTTTCTACTGGGGTAGGTGTGGATGCTTGAGTCGGGCTGGGGGTTGGAGTTGATATTGGGGGTGTTGTACTTGTGGTTTGAACCAGAGGCGGTGTTCGAGGTGTTGACGTTGCTGCGGTTGTTTCTACTGTTGCAGGTGTGGATGCAGGAGTCAGACCGGAGGTTGGAGTTGACATTGGGGGTGTTGTACTTGTGGTTTGACCAGGAGGTGGTGTTCCAGGTGTTGACGTTGCTGCGGTGGTTTCTACCGGCGTAGGTGTGGATCCTGGAGTTGGGACGGAGGTTGGAGTTGATACTGGGGGTGTTGTACTTGTGGTTTGACCAGGAGGCGGTGTTCCAGGTGTTGACGTCGCTGTGGTGGTTTCTACCGGCGTAGGTGTGGATGATGGAGTCGGGACAGGTGTTGAAGTTGACACTGGGAGTGTTGTTGGTTGGGTTGGTGTTGGTGGAGATGGTGTGGGCATGCATGTTTGATTGCTATGAATAACTGTTTCATTTATACAGATAGCATAGTAGCACATCCCCATGTTGTCTGTCACGTTGTAAATGACATCATGATCTTCATACTCAGTCCCATTATACACACAACAACCTTGCAAAGAAGAACAGAGATGTTTAATAATGCTCATAATGTTTAATGATAAATTTAATTTTTTTTTAAATGTAATATTTCTTATCCATAATTAAGGCTTACCAGAAATTTGGCTACAGGTAAGATTTCCATACTGGTTACAGATACTGCCAAACGACAACATTACAGCTACACATTAAACACACACTCAAAGAAACACCGAAAAGCCTATGTGAATAAATATATCCATCTTTGACATTAGCACAGAAATTCTGGGTATGTAGTATGTAGTGAGGTATACAAACAAACATGCATATGTGTATTACTTTTGTGTGACTTACCATGAAGTACAGGGTATGTCGGTAGGTACCTCCTCGCCTGGTTTGTACTCATGTCCATTAATGAAACATCCTTCACATTCCTCGACACAAATCTGCTTTCCCTCATCAAATATAGGCTTGTCCGGAGGACAAACAGGGTAACAGCCTGTAAAGCAAGAAAACCGACTTCAGTGCTTTAATCTCTCAATTTTAAAGGTAGCTGTAGAATGTCAGTATGTATATAGGTAAAGCAGTCATATTGTATTGAAATGTGTTGCGTAAATTGTTGTGGGCCAATGCAAGAATGCTAACAGTGTTTTATTTGCTTTGTAACTGTACTCTGTACATATGACAATAAAGATGAGTTTTCTCATCTAAAATCCCATTTCACCTTCTAGATTGGGTAATGGGTCACTGCAGATTCCATCTGGATGGAGGCAGGTCTTATAGCAGGGTGTATGGCAAGGACTGTAATGCCATGTGCAGTCAGCTGGGCCATTGTAATAGTCACAGTAAACAGCTAAAATTCAAACACACACAAACAGTTAAGAACAGTTACACAAAGTGCATCATGACATCATTAATGTTCCATGCCAACGGCATGAAATCAACATAAGGAAATGTTTCATTAGTGAAGGTTTATTTTGTTTATGCATTGTGAAAGTAGTGATGGTGCATAAGACTTGCAGTACTTTAATTTACTTTTTCCTGTACTCACGGCATATATCTGGAGTCCTCCAAGCCACACAGATGCCAGCCTCATTGCAGGCCTGTGCATATGCAGCCACAGCCGTGCAGAAGCACTCACAGTCCCCACCATTATCGCAGGCACAGGAGTCTTTCACACAGTTGTCAAAGTAGGGAGTAGGGTCCACCTGTACACAAACACACACATATGAATACAAGTGAAAACTAAAAAATACATCTTACACTACATACAGTGAGTCGATATAGATTTTGCTTTGTAAAATCAGCTTTAATTACACTTTCCCCATCATAAGCTTCACTTCACTTCACTTCACTTTCCTCATCAAAAGTCTTCATATACCTTTGCATGGCAGTTTTTGAAGGTCTCTCCTTTGATGATGCTGCACTGCATTTTTGCCCAGGTGTGACGGTGGGAATTTTTAAAGCAGGGGTCAAAGTTGTCTTCTGCATCTGGACAGGAACTGGTCACTTTCCAGCTGTTGGCAAACTCCAGGACATCACTGACGAGCAGCTGATTCTGAGTGGTAAAGTCATCCATGCCGTCCCCATTGAAGTTGCCACAAAGACCACACACCTTACCCTGTGGAGTAATCATGGATCAGAGCCCTTCAGCTTGTTGTCAATATGTTTATATCTATTAGCCATGTTATTGTTTGTTAAATGGTGTCCGATGTCTATCTGCTGCCTGCCAGGCTACTGTAGATGTATCAGCCTCATCAAACTGTGGTACAATGTGTCAACATTTAAGCTTAAAATTGTACATACCCTAAAATAAATTAACACGACACTTTGTTTATGCATTGACCTATTTGAGATTCCTTGGCTGACTTTTGAAGGGATAGCGTATTTTAGATCCTGTTTGCATTTACATCATAGATGGTTTCCAGGGGATGAGGCACAAAAGCACTGGGTTTTTCTCACCATGTGTTCTGGCTGTAGAATAATGCGAACTGTTGTTTTTCTGTCCCAGAATGCAGTTAGACCGATGACTGATTCTATGACAAGATACAGACCCACGTTCCTCACTGTGTATTTGATCTTAGGACCTGTTCCCAGGTCAACCTCCACATATTTCCCATCAGATAGTTTCACTTCTGTCCTCTGTTAAAATCAAACACAGGAGTACACAAATATGATGCGAAACCACAATCCAAAACTTTATTATCAGTTTATTATGCAACTTCATTTTTGCATATAACTGAAAATGTATCTAAGAGGGTTTTGCATCTGAACTCTTTATATAATATACATGCAATATGTAGCGAGAAGCAAAGCCTCTTAGAAATGTGTGTTGTTGTGTGTTTGCTGTCAGAGTGGTCATACATTGTAAGAATGAACCTTATGACAACATATATTGTTAAGTTGGATTTAATATAGTTTTTGAGAAACATAAAATGTGTTACCCCTAAAACAATCCTGACAGCTTTCGAGCATGTGGTACCAGTGGTTCCACATGGTACATTCTCAGTGATCACATGGAAATTGCCAGATGTGAGCCCACAACTGTCCTGTTAGGAGAGAGAACAGTGACATTTTCTTCACTGCGAATTTGATTATAAGCCATATGCTATTGTAGCCACCCAAGGTATACTTAAAACTAGCATTTGCGCTAGCAAATTTACTTCTGGAGCCAAACTATTGAAGTGTTGGAAAATTAAGTCCAGTTTGGTAAGACATGTAATTCGCCTATAAAGTGTTTCTCTGCTGCAAATGGGAGTCGTCGATAACCCCGTCCATCAACTGTTGATTAGACAAACTTTTTTATGTCATATTATTTTATTACCTGAACAGCTACATAGCCACAGTCTCCATTAAATCCAAACCTCTGGTCATCAAAGGTCTGGTAATGTCCACTTCCATAAATGGAGCATGTGCCTGTGCAAACATTGTTTGAGCAGATCCATTGTCCACTATTGCATGTGCTGGATAATCAACATGACTCACTGTTAGTTTCATGCGCTTAAACATGCTTTTTTTTATTCTTCTAACATTGTTTTTTGTTTAACAAAAGTCTTTAAAAGTCATGTAAATAATAAATAGCACAATACCTTTAAGTATATAACTTTATCAATCCATATTTATCATACAACAAAATACCCATTTTTTCCAGTGTCAATTTCCCAATGGAATTGTGAAGCCCATTTGAAGACTAATGAAGATCCTATACCAGAGCAAGCACTGAAAGTAAGTATTCACACAGACAGGCACCTACCAGTTGTTGCACTTCACTGGGATCTGAGAGCCTGTGGCGTAGAAGTGTCCGTCGTGTTGGCACGGGCAGTCATGCTCCTCCACGCAGTGGCCCCTGCCATCATCTAGCAGATTAGAGGGGCACCGGCAACCAGATTGACACTCCACAGGGATCTGTTCAAACAAGGCATACATTTCCTATCTAACATTCTGGGTATACATGTATGGTCATGCTTCTACATGCAGCAAATACACAGCACATAGTCATTTTCTATCCTTTCAATAAAGGCTACTAAAGCAACTAAACATCTTAGTTGTGTATCTTCTCTGCTCATGGTTACATATGTGTGGAAGTTACTGTAATGTACTTCTCTTACTGATCAGCTAGCATAATAGCATTAGGTATGGCTTGTGCTTACTGATATATTTGGGAACACAAATGGGAACAGAAACATAGCTTAGTGTTGACAGTTATGCTAGTATAATAGTAGTGATAATAATAATACTGGTAGCAGTACAGTAGCACTAGTATAATACTACAAGTCTTGTAGTAGTAGTACTTGATACTAAACAATTACTGTAATTAATCAACATCAGATATAGATATGGTGTAATACTCTCAGCTACTGGAGAGAAACGAAGACTCACACAGTCATCAACATCTTGTTGCATACAAGTTCTGACGCATTCCATCCCTGCCTCACTGTTGTCTATGGCAGAGCAGTTGAAGTAGACCCTGGGAGTTGGACAGCCTAGATGTAAGATATCACACACAAGTTACAGTAATTGTATAATTTTGTGCATCATTTGACAACCTAGAAGTGGGGCATTATACACAAACAAAGCAATGTATTAAGTTATAAATTTGGTTATATAATGTAATACAGTTCAACAGTAGTCTGGCACTGAATGTCTGATGTAAGCTTATTATAGAAAAAACATTAGTTTTCCTCAGCAGCAGCTAATTAGTACTTTGACCAGTAGTTTTTAAGTCATGTTTTGAATAAGGTGACCAGACCTCTGAGATGAAAATCAAGGACATTTTCCAGAATTTTCCTTGGGAATTTCTATTTCCACAGTCAATATTCTAAGTAATGTTTTAGCTTCAAAAATCAGAGACAAATTGGGTTTTCTTGCATTTTACTGGGAACAGACCACCAAAATCCGCTACTTCCCCCAGAAATTGGGGTTGTTTGGTCACTCTTGTTTAGAAGTGCAGGTGCAGTCAGTGTAAGTTTACTAACCTGTGGACAGTCTTGTCCAAGATCTGCAGTGGAGTTTTCCATTTGTACATACACTGAGAGACAAATGATTTGTTTGTTATATGGGCATCAGCACATATAATTACAATCTGCATATAATCAGCATATCATTTGTGTAAAATCTAATACTGTAAATCATTCTAAGAGTTAAGTCACAAAACTTTGTGAAACTATAAGAGGTGGATACAGTAATTCCCCCCCTCCAAAAAACAGCACCATATATAAATAGCAGGTCAGGCAAGTGTTTGATGCAAACTAAAAGAACAAAACCATGTATTGTACTTGCCCATATTAACTGCACCCATGTATTAACCACAGTTTATTACATCTTAATTATAATGAGTCAGGATCATGATTTCCAGAGAAAGCAGAATGAAGAAAAGATACGTTTTCCTATGTATAGCCTTCCCCCATGTATTAACCACATATGTGAAGACATTTTGCTTAATCAATGTATTAAAGGAGAAATCCAGCATGATTCAATCAATAGCCCTGTTGTTTGAAGTCAGATCTCAAAGAGTGAGATCTCAAACTACCGGGCTATGGATTGATTCACAACGGATTATTCCTTTACCTTACCTTAAATAAACAACAATAATTGTTCAGTACATTGTTGCTCCCTATTAAAAGCCAAATTGATTTTAAAATACTTCCCCTAACCTATAAGGCCGTCAATGTCCGACAAGTAGGCACTCTTAATACCTTTAAGTTTAGACTCAAAACCTTTTTTACTGCTCCCCATAGTTAGGAATGGGAGGCATGGCACCATCCCTGCAGTAATGTTGGATTACCATGTACCCTACCTTATGGTGCATGCTGCTATAGCCTAGTGCCGCCGTCAGATCTCTCATGTGTTATGCCGTACAACTCTCTCTCCCTCTCCTCTACTCTCTCTCTCTCTCTCTCTGTATATATATATATATATATATATATATACGGAGTATATACGGAGGCCCATGCCAGGACTGACTCTCCTTCCTAGATGCCCTTCCAAGACGCCCATGCCAGCACCGTCTCTCCTTCCAGAGACCTCTCAACTGACCTCTCCTCAGAATGGTACTGTCAGTATGGACCCTCCCAATGCTACATGATCAATCTCACTCCTTGGCACTTATTATGTATTGTGTATCATTGTTACCATTCTGTCCTGCCATAACTTTTGACAACCACATATGGCTTGACTACCATATAATGTAGTGGGACAATATTTTGAAATTATTATGATGCTCAGCTAAAACCATGGACAAATAGTAGTCTATCATGGTAACTACTGATTGTACTTTTCTTACATGACCTCTGGCAATTGGATTGTCCCTCTGAGCCAAGACGCTATATTAATAAAATTGAACTGAATTTAATTACCAGTGTTCTTCCTTGATGGTGATGGACTTGCCAGGCTTAATGTAGTCTCCATTGTACAGGCAGGGGCATTTATTCATCTCAACGCACATACCCAAATCATCCAGGTAGAGCCCTTCAGGGCAAGCACAACCATCCACTGGCAGGAAGTCAAGCGAGCAGGCCTGGCGGTCAGAGCTCAGTGAGCGGCAAGTGCGCTGGCAGTCCTTGAGTTGGTAGGAGAAGGTCTGAGTGGATGGACAGCGGTCTGTGTACTTATCTGTGGAGGAGATGGCTCAACTGAGTTAAGGTTAATTCAGTTTTCCTCCTCTTTGTATGTTTTGCATGTTAACATTTGCAGATAGGGCCAGATCCCCCCAGACACCCTGCTATGTAGGAATCTCCTTTTCATTAACATTCAAAACAATGGGTAGCCATTCAGTGCTAAAGGAGCTACCCAATTAATCTAAAGTAAAAATAGTTATGTTCACTGTCAGAGACATTCCTTTTCTATATATTGAGCGTGGAATTAAAATGAGCTTTTAGCTCATTGGTTCTCAAACTGGGGTCCGGGGACCCCCAGGGGTTTGCAGCAGTTGCCAGGGTGTCCGTGAAAAAGTTTAAACTTGTCTTATGGGGAGAAAAATACTAGAGATCAGTATAGAGCCCAATCATGTGCTCAAATTAGCCTACATGATCCATTACATCAATCTGTTAAATTTTTTTCATTAGGCAGTAACTTCAAGCAAAATTAATATTAGTTATTATTAGTTATGTGAAACAAACAGCATTTTTTAACACAGTAGGCCTTGATTTGACAATGCAATAACATGCCTATTAAAACTGTTGTGGTATTAGCAAAATATGTTAGAATAAGAGTTCAAAAGCATCTAAAAGAACAAATGGCTATAATCTTATGTGGTTACATTTTTTGTTGTGATTACGAGGGGTCCTTCACATAATTTCCGTTCCATGAGGGGTCTCTGGTCCAATAAAGTTTGAGAACCCCTATTTTAGCTGGTATTTCAGTGCAAAAGAACTACATTGTGTTGCTTTACCTGAGCTCCATTTCAAATATGAAGCATTTCAAAAATACTACACTAAATAGTAACATATGCGTATATGTAAAGTCCAAGGTTGTTTCCTAAATGCTATACTACAGTAATTTCCCGAATATAAGTTGCGCCATGTATAAACCCCAGGTCAATGTTTTATGCAAACTAAAAAAAACTAAATTATGTATTGACCTCACCCATGTATTAACCTCAGTTAACTAAACATAACCTACTGAATCACAATCAGATCAGATCAATAGAATGATGAAAATAAATGCAATTTTGTATGTAGCCCTTACCTGTGCATTACCCTCATAGATCAAATTTAGCAAAATCAGTGTATTAACCTCGGTTAACAATCGGGAAATGACAGTACCTGTTTACTACATACTGCTGTATTTTACTGTATTTTAACCTTGGCTGACAAGTCGTTTGTACAAGCAGTGTGCCCTGTGTCATTTCAGAAACAGCCCAAAACACAAGCATACTGAACTGAACTATGACACTCTTATTAAAAAAAAAACTGTAGACATTAATTTTGTCATGTAAACATGGCTCTTACTGCACACAGTGTCTCTCCAGCCAGGCAGGAAGATTCCTTTGGTGGCACAGGCACGCACGTATGAGGAGACCACTGCACACAGGCACTCCTCATTCTTATCACAGGTGCAGCTGGCATATTTACACCTCTACAAATAGGTCAGAAGGCAAACAACATGCATCAGGCACCTCAACACCATATGTGGCAGATACCGCAGAACAAATAAACTCAAATTGTGTTTTGAATACCAGAGTACATGATTTAGTGTTGCTGAAAAACAACTTCATTTCGGGTTATGGTCCTGCTCCAACAACTTTACATAGGCCAATGCCAATATCCAGAAATGCATTGGCAAAGAGTGTATTATTTGTACTAGGTGTCAGTTTAACAACATTTGAAGTCATTGTTAATTATAGATTGTCCTGTGATGCATGTATGATGAATCAAGACAGGAATAATATGCCACTGAACCTTGTAGTAGACTTCTGGGTTCACAGCTGAGTGGCATTTTGAAAAGGTGGACTCTTTGGTTTTGAGCAAAGAACACCAGTGCTCTGCAAAATATTCTGAAAGGAAAAAGAATCAAAAAAGAATTTGAGTACACCTAGATGTTAAGATTTTTAAAAAGTTTAAAATTAAAAGTTCAGCTGACTTCAGTATTGGGGTTGATTCCACTTTCCTCCACATTTCAACAGTAGACAGTGTTCTAAAATGGCTGCAATTGAAGATTGGTTCCATCGTCTTTCACATTATAAATTACACAGTGTTAAACAATCCTCTTTGTTGTAGAAATGTAACACATTTCAATGGATAATAATCCTGGTGAAACTGGGTAAAGGAGGAGTTAAAAAACAAAACACGAAACCTCACCATTGTCTACACTGAGTGAGCAGGGGTCATCAAGTCGGTCTAGGCTGTCTGTACAGCTGGCCTGGGCCTTCCAGGAGTTAGCAAAAGATGCTATGGTACTTTCCACCATACCCTGAGTACTTCTCAGGTCATCTGCCAACACCATGTTGTAATTCCCACAGAGACCTAGAGATGCAGTATTCATTGAAATTAATAAAAAAATTCAAAGTCTGTGAAAACATGTATCGATGATGGGCTACATCTTTACCACATAAATCTGTTGTAGTGGCTTGATGCACATTGAAATATGTTATGTATTTTCTGTGTCTCTGTGGGCTTCAAATACATGCTACATAGAACAAGCACATGCTATATAAAAATGGACATTCAAACTGTAGTAGGAGACATTCAAATTGTACAGGTAGTGAAAGGCAGCTAGCATCTTGACTACACAGGATGTGGAGAGAAAACTCACTACTAAGTGGCAGGGTTTCATCTTTATTCAGCTTCAGCTCCAGCTCAGCTAACTATGACTTGCACAATGTGCTGGTGAGTGCAGATTGGCTCACTCACCACAGGTCTTAGTCTTAAAGCTCTGGTCCAGCGAGATGTACAGTTGCATGATGGGAACCAGTTGGATCTGCAGCTGAAGACCTAGGTGGGTTTGCAGGATGATGTGGAAGGAGGACGGCTGGAAGATGGTCACATCGCCTTTTCAGACAATGACAGAGACAATGCACATGAGAAAATACTCATGAGGCAGCAAATAATGAGCTGGTAAAACACACTATGACAGTAGGTTCACTTTATGGCTTTGAAGTGGTAACATTTTCTGCACTTTGTCTTTCTTTACTCTTTCTCTCTCTCACTCATTCTCTCTCTCTATCTCACACACACACACACACACGCACACACACACACACGCATGCACGCACAAGCACACACACAGCATAGATTACTATGCTAAACTGAAGCTGTGACTAATATCCTCTTACCATTGCTGTATGGCAAATTGACCTCTGCGTTGTGGTGCACTTTACCATTAGCCTGGATGACTATGTCCTGAAGCACAACAGAAAGTATGTACATAGTTTACACAGAAAGCCCTATTCTTAGAGGTGCATTGTCTCTTGGATCATCACATAACTTTAACTCACATTTCTCTTGTCTCCCATCAGTCTGACAACTACTCTCTTAAGACAGGTGTCCCAATCCTGGGTACTACATGGCACCAACTCTCCCAAAATGGAGAACTTTGAATCAACGCAGTCCTGTGAGGGAGAGAGATAAATAACTAGATAAATGTGTGTAGAAAAAGGGAAAATATTACAAAAATATACCACAGATGATAAAAAAGTAAAATGCTTATTGTACATCTACAACTGAATACAGATATGGTGGAATGTAAACAGACTCATAATCAAATATACTCAACACATGAACTTTGTACATTAAAGGTCTCATATTATGAAAAATATTACGTTTTCCTTGTTTGCACATCTATTTGGGTCTATGGTGCTGCAAAACACATTCTGAATTTGAAGAAACACAATTTAGTGCATTAGTGTTCATTCCAATGTCAGAGGTTTTGTGCCTAAACCATCCGTCTAGATTGTTCTCTGTCTTTTACGTCACTCGCCGTGGAACATCGTAAATCCCACCCCGTTTCAGGCAATATTCATTTAATTTACCACAACCAGAACCAGTAAGCTAACAGCACTGTTCAATTAATTAAGGCAACTTTAACATGCATGAGATAGACATGCATGAGATGTGTTTTAGAGCTGCGTGACATGGGTATGGGTATTTTTTGTTGTTGTTGTTAAAAAGTAATATCCACCACTATCACGATTTAATTTAACTAGCAAAGATAGCTAAAGTTCTGTTAACATTCTCAACGTTCTCTCATTGGCCAACTGAGTGACATAGCGGAATTCCCTCATGCATATTACTGAGACTGGTATTGTAATAAGAAACAGCCTGTTCTGAAATTGAGGGGGGAAATGCTAGCCAGGCTAACGCCACCTAGTGCTTCTGCTCAATTTCTTTTAGCTCCACCACTGAGTCAGGGAGCTAGGCATCAGCTTTGGGCCAATCAGGTTTATAAATGGAGTATTAAGTTGTTTGATTAGCAATACCTTGGAGAGTACATAGAAACAGTTTCCATGGAAATTGTATGTTTTGCCATCGTAGGTGGATACATGGGACCCCTCCTCCACCGCGCATGTCCCTGCACTGGCATGACTTTCACACAACCAGCGGCCTTCATGGCAAGAACTGAAACACAGTGCACCAGCACACCACAAACAGTTACTATATTATCAACTCAATGGCTCCCCACTTAAAGGTGTCATAAAATGGAAAACATTTTTGCCTTGGCTTTGATGAATTAGGAGAGTTTGTGCATGGCTAAAGAGCTATTATGAATATGAGGCATGGTTGTGCCCTCCTTCATATGAAAATCTTGAAATTAGAAATAGCCACTAAAACATGGATGAATTAGAACAAAGCCTGCATGTGATGTCAAATAGCACAAAACATTTGAAGTTCAATTGTGGTTGCCAAAGAGGGCACCATTTAGCCAAAATTACAATTTTAAAACCCAGTCTAAATAAAAGGTTTTGAGGTTATTTTTGATAAATTAAAGTTGAATATATTCTTTTTTGACATCAGAAAACAAAATACAATACTCTATTGTACTCTATAGTGTGTCTCATCTTCAGAAATGGTACTCGTGTGTGGTGTAGTGCACTGGAATGCATGTGACATGTGTGCACTTATACCATTCCTCAGTATCTGTCTTCAGCATCTCCCCATTGTCGTAGATTCTGTCATGCTTGCATTGACACTGCTCTTTTGGGATGCATCCTCTTTTCGATAAGTCATCAAACACAGTTCCTGAAGTGTGGGGAGAGAGAAAGAGTAAGGGAGATAGAGAGTGAGAGAATGAAAGAGAAAATAACCAGTCAGTCAGTCTATAATACCACATTCAAATGTTGATCAATGCCATGATGCTGATCAGCTGGAATATTTGCTTATTAAAATGGGTAGTTTCATAACATGTTGATGCACAAATTCTCAATTACTCAGTCTCTCATTCACTCAGACTCAATATTGTTTACCGTGTTAACATACTCCGATTATATTATCATTACAATGATGTCATATTAACATACTCACTTATTCATGCAGACTTAGTATAATAATGTTATGCTGTGCTAACACTTACTCACTCCATTATGTCAGTATGATAATGTCATGTTGATATACCACTCACACTCTAAGGTGAAGAACCACATCAGTCAGACTCACCTTCCGGGCAGAAGCAGCCGTCTATGTGGTGCTCCTCACACAGCATATTGCTCTGTAAGTGGGTGCAGGTGGTCATGCAAGGGGATCCACTTTCCAAGTGCACCATGTTGTAGGGACAGTTAATGGCTGAACAGACAAGACATACATGAGCTGAACACAACACTATCACACTGAAAAGGTATAGTTTATGTCTTGAATAGATCTTCAAGGAAATACTTCAAGACTAAAGGCTTTAACGTTAGTATACAGCTCCAATCATGTCATAAATTAATAATATGCACAATTATACATAAAAAAGTACAAACGTTTGTGTGGGTATTCAGCTAGACATAGTTGGTAAGACATATGTGAGGAAGAACAACAAAGAAAGACAAAAAAACAAAAAGAAAGACCAGGAAAACCCAGAAAGAAATACAGAACAGAACACAGGTAAAGCAGGTAAAGCAGAAAGAAGAAAGACATCATAAATAGAGGACAGTGCTGGTTTAAACCAGCATTTCTCAAACTGTGGGATGTGCCCCACCAGCAGGGCATGGACACATCACAAGTGGGGCGCAAGATGGTACCCTTAAGACCGACAGCCGCACCATGTTCCCCAAATTCACACTCGTTTATTTACATTTTACATTTATGCATTTAGCAGATGCTTTTCTCCAAAGCATATTCTTGGGTTGAATGCTTCATTATTGAAAAATGAATCATAAGTCAAGACATAAGATCGTTAGATAATAGGTAATAGCCGTCAAATAGGACCTATTTTGCTACCATTTTTTGCATGCTGGGGGGCATGAGGGGCGTGAGCTCCCTCCAAAGTGTGGAATGACAGAAAAAGTTTGAGAACCACTGGTTTACACACAGCTCAGCAAGAGAATGAAGAGCTTCCTAAAGCTCTGAGCAGTGTGCGAGAGGGCCTTTACCACAGAATTCCTCAGTCCTCCAGTTTGGTGGGATGCCTCTGGCATGAGAGCACTGGCGTGAGTACTCTGCCAGAGTAGGACACATTGAGGAAATGTTGGCTTGCTCCTGAGACAAATCCACGGTGCAGGCGTTGAGGTAAGGGCTGGGGTCCAGTATGCTGGCACAAGAGGCCCAGGCTGAAGAGAGGAGTTGTCGGGCACAGCTGGCATGCTACACACATCAGGTGGAGTAATGTGCTTGTCTTTTAATTTTGTGTGGTGAATATTGGGAAATCTTGTAGACTAAGTAAATACAAATGGCGGTCAAACTAAAAAAACAGCTACTGACATAAACTTACATTGCTTCAATGCCAGTTATTCACTTTAACATTTAGCTTCCATTTAGGTCTTTACTGTGGAGACAGAATGTGTGGGGAGGGAACAGAAAGTGACACTTACAGCCTCCACACTTAAGTTTGAATCCTGCTGCTGCTGATGCTCTTCGTTTTCATCCAAATCTTCCTCATAAGGATCCTCACATTCCATATTTGGGTTGTGGACTTTCTGTTTGTTGCCAAACTCTATAGTACCTATTTGTCGCTCTAGAACACACACACACACACACACACACACACACACACACACACACACACGGCAATGAGGACAGCAATCAGTCTACAATCAGCAAGGAGGGGCAAAAATTGGATTTATAGTGAAATCATCCACAGGCTCTTGACTCCTTACCTTTTTGGACAAACTCATCATAGATTGGGACACCATTGTAGTCTCCACAAAGGCCACATGTGCGATTGACATACTTGGAGTCCAGCTCCACCTGATGATAAAAAAAAACAGAGATACTGAGTTGTTCTACATATTAAAATGAGAATAACATAAAGCATGCACTACAGCGAAGCTGACAAGGAAACACTGGCGAGACTTATCACAACGTATAAATCATTCACTGCAAAGCCTTTTCTGAGCTGATAAGGAAACACTGGCAAGACAATTAAGTCAACAGCAATAACTTGGGTAAACTTAGATGAACCTATTGGCAAATTTAAATACAGGAACACAGTTATAATTTATTATTTAAAAGCACCCCTTCAAGTTGCAAGCAAGACTTTTAATGATTAGCAAAAATTTAGAGGTGCAAAACTTTTGGACCCGCAAATATAACATTTTAAATAATAAAACATTTCAGCCTGCAAGGAAAGGTTTCAGATTTGAAATGAAGGTAAATGAGAACACAGTTGATTTTGTTAGGCTTAAAAATGAAACCTTGCTTTCAACACTTTTTTGTTTTCTAACAGTATATATTTTTTTTCTTTACCTGAATAATAAAGACACAAAATTATCTCAACAGAAAATCCCCCTTTATGCAGACCAGAGTCAAGCCCTCATATGCCGATACAGAAGATCATTGAAAAGTTTATTTTGTGACGTAATGTGACCAGAAGTGTTCACATTTGCTCTCATTGTAACGTATAATGTTGCTCTATCTTGGTCAGTATTCAATGACCTTTAGTTCTACCCATAGATATTATATAGTAACCTTACTACATAATGTATTATATAGTAACATACCTATATAATATCTGTTGTTCTACCACCTCACAGAGAGGCATGGGAGGACATTTTTGATGTGTGGCTACTTGCCCAATAAAGTAAAGCATTGAGTAAAGCAGACTATTGCAACATCTCCATTCACAGCAAAATTTCCTTTGTCATTTTCCTTTGAATTTGTAAAATGCTTCTTCTGACCAAAAAACACCCTGGCGTAGTTACACCATGTTTATTTGATCTGATCTTAAAAAAACATATTTCTCTCTCTCTCTCTCTCTCTCTCTCTGTTTCTATCTCTGTGGTGTTGTCTTACCATGACAGCATCATCCCTGTTCCACATGACGCTGAGGCCCAGCTTGTAGTGCAGGTTAGTGTACACTGAGTTTTCTTCAATTAAGACTCCAGACACATGGTAGGGAGTGGAGATACTAGGGAGTCAAACAGGCCACCATAACTTCATTGCATTTCATGCCCACGAGCAGATTACATTGCTAATTTCCCACACTTGCCAGGCTCAACACTTGCATGATATACATATGACAAAGAGCTTGCATATACATATCTTGATGACCTTCAACATTCAAGGTACGTCATAAGAAACATTTCTTTATGTAACTACATTCGAAATGGGTATGTGTGTATGCACAGTATGCGTGAGATCAATCAAGTTTCAATCATTATCTAACCCATCCACAAAGGAATAAAAACTTACTTTTCTCCTGCAACTCTAATTATCTGTTTTGTCAGGTGAATGGGCAGTTCCTTAATGGTCACTGTGACTTTGCTGACTGTAATCTTTCCTGTGTCATCCACCTTCTTCTGCACATGAACAGAGAAGTCCTGGAAAGATGAGTGACAGTCGGAAGCCAGGTTATACTCGCACATCCCTGGGAACTGGTAGACATCCCCATCGAAGGTCTTATAGTGATCTTTACCCCACATGCTGCAGATGCTGTTGACATGATTGTAACTCCGAACTGCAAAAGAAAAAAACACTGTGCTTTTCAGGAAGGCATGGTCAACTGTGCTGTATTTTGCAAAACTCTTCTCAGATGAGCAATAAAATGCATCCGTAACATCAGCCTCCCTGCACTAAAACATAGCTGGTGAGTAATATTAATGAGATATTGACAACATGTATATAAAGCCACCCCAGTAGCATTTAATCAAATTTGCAATCAATATCGCTGTCTCTAAATTATACAGGACAGCCCTAACTGAGCTTCTGAAGCCACTTTTCACAATTCAGCTTCCTTAGAATAATAATACAAAATTAATCCCTTCTATTTTTTCAGCATGGCAGAAATAAATACGCCATGAGGAAAATGCCCTAGTGTGAGAGACACTTTTTATTCCTGCACCTCTACCTAGGTTGCCGTCCACCTGAACGGTGAAGGTGAGTGTCCACAGAAGCGCCCAGAATCGGGGCACCATCCTCTGCATGGTGGTCCTAAGGCTCAGTATCCTGAGCTGTGGTGTGGGTCAATGAAAGGTGACTTGTGAAGAACTCAGCGTCCACCTTTTAAACCTTTTGCACAACTCCTATTTTCTCCCCTCCCACAACAGATGCTTGATGACACAGCAAACACAAGGCCTACACAGTGCTTGAAAAGGCCACTGTAGAGGCTAATCTTGAGACATATGCGTTGACGTACATACACACACTGGCACACAAACACGTATACACTCACATTTTGTAATGTTCTGCATAACATGTATTATATAGTTATTATGTTATTAAATGCTGTCAATACACTATTCTTCAATACAAATACAACATCCATGATTATTAATACATGCTCTTATGATCCTTTAATAATCTGTGGTCATCTATTTAAAGCACAGCCTGTGGCAGGAGCATGACCCACAGCCATAGGTGTACAGTAGCCTAACAAAGTAAGCCAAGTCAAGTCAAGTGGGTTTTATTGTCATGTCAGCCATATGTGCATACTGAGGCAAAACACCATGGATTCAAGTGGTGCCACATTAAGATATATAGAAGACATTTGAGACAGGCTACATTTAGTGCACTTAGGCTACATTTAGTGCACATATATTACAAATACACATAAAGTGCATTAAACAACAGACAACAAAATAGGGCATAAGCAGACTTGTAACAGAGCACTGATTGTTGTAGAGATTCACAGTGGGGTGGAGGTAGAATATAGAGTGTTCAGCAGCATAGAGAAAGTGCAGGTGTGCATTCAGTTCAGTGTGAATAAACCTGTCATGTTTTGTTGTTCAACAGTCTGACTGCTTGCGGGAAGAAGCTTTTCCCCATTCTGGAGGTGCGGGCAGTTATACTGCGGTTCCTTTTTTCCTTGATGCCATTAGGGAGAACAGTCCATGGGACGGGTGTGTCTTTAACAATGCTTGTGGCTTTACAAAGAGGGTGTTGTAGATGTCGGAGAGCAAGGGAAGAGAGGTCCCCGTGATCTTTTCAGCCGTCCTCACAATCCTCTGCAGGGCCTTTCTTTCTGCAGTAGTGCAGTTACCAAACCAAACTGTGATGGCACTGCTGAAGATGCTCACAATAGTCCCCCTGCCCGCTGTAAAAGGTTGTCAAGATGAGGAAAGGGAGGTGGGCCTTCTGCAGCTTCGTTTCTGGGTGTTGTAATGTGTGTGGTGTTCTTGGTCCAAGTGAGGTTGGCTGTGATGTGAATGCCCAGAAACTTTGTGTCCTGAACAGTCTCAACTGGACTGTTACTGAACAGGTTATTTATGGACAGTGGGGTGTGTTTGCCTGGAGGTCTTCTGAAATCAATGATTAGTTTTTGTGTTTTGTCCACACTGAGGGACAAGTTGTTGTGAACACCCCAGTGGCTGAGCTGAGTCACCTCCTCTCTCTACAAGTCCTCACTGTTTCTGCTTGTCAGACCCACCACAGTTGTATCATCAGCAAATTTGAGGATGTGCTTTGTGCTGTGTGTTGCTTTTACTTTTCTTACTTGAGTACATTGAATTAAAGATTACTTGTTGTGGTATGGTAAATACTACATACTTTTAGACTTTAACTTAAGTAGCATTAGTGGTGCTAAAGTAATTTTTGGTAGAGTATTTGTACTTCTACACAAGTGTGACTTTCAGGTCCACTGAATGTATCAAAAGCTCAAACCTCTTTGCCATATGTAGAACAGACACATATAAGTATATAACATGGCATTAATTGTTATCATATAGTGAGATCTTCCGAATAGTAAACTTCTAACAAGGTCAATGTTGACATGTTGGACATGAAAGTCCATTTGCATAGGTTTTACTTAAACTTAAACTTAAACTTAAAGAGACAGATGATCCATCAGTCAGTCCTGTGACGTTGACGTATAATTCATGGAAGCTTATGTATAGGCCTATACCATGATGTAAATATTTAAACAAAATTTGAACACACATGGGAAAATATTAAAGGACAGTAGCACCTATATGTAACTGTCAGAAAGTCTTTGATGTTTGTTCAGAGTATGGGGAGATTAGAGAGCTGTAGGAACAAGGTTAGCATTAATACTGACCAGTCACAAAAAGTGAACTTGGAAAAGTGAACAGTGTTTTGACAGATCTACATTGTGCTTCTACTGCTTTTGTTAGAAAAAATGGGATGTCTTGTGACAGCATTCATTGCAAAATATCCCTGAGACCACAGTCAAACCAGTAATTTTTTTGTGATCCTGAAGTTAAATTGCTAATATGGCATCTCTCTCTCTCTCTCTCTCTCTCACACACACACACACACACACACTGAGAGAGAGAGAGAGAGAGAGAGAGAGAGAGAGAGAGAGAGAGATACAACAGGAAGCTAAAGGGTATGTGAGGAGCTGTTTGCCTGCTATTTCACCATAACAGAATTATAAACACTGATGGCACATTTATACAGTATAGTTTTATCTTGTAATAATACCTTCAAATAATGGCTACACTGCTTGCAGGTGCATGACATTTTCCATCAGTTTCAGATGAAAATATTAACCCTAAATGGGTTATCCTGATTAACCCTAAATGGGTATTGTGATAGTGGGAATTCCTGTGTTGTACATGCTTCCTAGATTCCCTAATTCCTACATATAATATAAATATAATTCCTACATGCAACAGCTGCAACATGAAGCAACACTAAACCCATGCTTCAGTCACTGTCTACGGCTGCAGATGCAGATGACACATTCAAAAAAACACTGTGGCATTTCATAAACCTTGTTCAGACTGCCAGCCCAAAATCCATTTTTTGCATCTCCAGCTTGTATCTAGCTTGAATTTCAGGTAGTCTGGACAGCAGAAAACCACATGAAATGCGATTTTTCCTAATCTGATTCAACCCACATACAGAGATGGTTTCAATTGTGATTCCAATCGGATTTGTCTGGATCTGAACATCTCAACGTGCCCTTTCCGTCATTTGCAACGCAACACAAATAACACATGGAATGTAGAAGGACGGAAATTAAGGGTAACTCTCTTTTTTTAAACTATATATTGCTTGCTATAATAACGTGTCAGTGTCTGTGTGGGTGTGTGTAACACTGAAAGCTATGGTGGTAAAGATGCGAATGTCAATATGAATCAATGTGGAATGGTTAGGCCATGTTCCAACCTTCCTTAACAATCCAGTGTTTGGAGGGTGTATCCCTCTCTTCTACCATCTACCATCTGTCTTCTTCCATAACAGCAGATAGATTATTAACTCACTATGAGGTTGTGGATCCTGGTTCTGCCATCATCGCTGGACATCTAAAATGTGAGGTTTATCAACATCCTGGAGAGATGTTTCTGGAAAAGACAGAAGGAAACTGGTGGTTGTTCATTATGACTGTGCACATTTTTGTCAAACCTGGGCCTTGGTGAGGCCAGGCCCTGCATAAATTAAACCACTATTGTGTGACTGTGTTGTACTGTCCAATTCAGTTTACATTAATTTAACACATTGAATGGAAATTAAATGATGAAATGTATTATCAATTCGTTATCACCTGGAGAAATGAAATACTATTTTCTGATTGGCTGACAGAGTGTGTGTTATTCCCCGAAAACGGAACACCTATGAAGGAGATCTGGTAAAAACGTTTGATCACTATTCCATACCAATGCTCTTTTGAATGCTAACTATAACAACCATTGTAAAACACCATTGAACTAGCAAGCGACATAGGTATTAGCTGTTATCAAGCTCACTGTGGTCAGTAGTCAAGGAAAATAGTTAGCTTCTTTAAAAACTGAAAAGCAACCTATGCGCATTGTCTACACACGAATTGCAACTGGATGATAAGCGGGATAACGACTTAGGGAAATAATGGACTTGGCAGAGGCAACTACTTTCCGTTAAAGTGTGGAATTTAACTTTGGCAGCTGCTATCTGTAACTGAAATCTGTTACCTGTGGTACTTGTGGAATAGTTTTGGTTTCTAGTCAACTTGAATGCTGGCTGCTTTGCATTTACATGCATTGTGTGGTCACACATTGCAGAACATGGTATGTAAGGAGAAATCTGGTGTGAATCGATCCATATCCCTGTTCCAGATCACCAAACGCTGTCAGTAGGAACAAGATCGCAAAAGTTTGACTCACACCAGATTTGTCCTTTAAACAACCGGTGGTCTGGCACTTGTTGATTTTCATGCTCACTTTAGTGAATTTCTGGATAACACATAGGCATGAGGCGTCTTTGTCATTTGTGGATGTTTTAACTTAAAAGTCTTTGACATAGCTGCTTCAATGTCTTAGCACTGAGATATGACAAAAATGCACAACTAGCTTTTGGCAGTTGCACCCAGGAAAAGTAACGACGCTTCTTCATAATACTACATGTGCTGCCAAAGAATCCAGTCAATGACTAAGGCAAGATTCAGCAACGTTTAGTTGGCTTGTGGCAGTGGCAAGTGTTGATGTCCTGGGATCCATTAGGGCCTAGGCCCTTCATAGCATCACACAACATGTGCTGCCACAAGGGGCCAATCAATAAAACAATCAATAAAACAATAAAAAATGACTACAACATAGACTGCACCTACAGAGTTCTTTTCTCCAAACGGTTTTACAGATTTGTGCCTCCCATCTACACACATAAGGGAGTAGGGAATAATAGCTGACAAGGTGACCAGCAAAGATTCTGAAGGCTTCTGGAAATCATCAAGAAATAAAATAAAATAAAATAGATTAAAGACTAAAGTTTTCTTTTAAGTAAAACTAATAGAATAAAAGGAAACTTCACTTCACTTCACAAACATAGTGCCAAGGAACAAGAAAGCTGATGGGAGAGAATGCACAGACTGTACATTTCACTTCTTCTGAACTCAAACAATGTGTCTTTGCTTCACCGCTGGGAGGCCACTCCATGGACAAACACCAGCCCATGCACCCTGACTACAGACAAAATGCGTCTGAACGTGCACAGGTACCTTTTTAATGGCTGCATGAAACAGATGTATTTTACACAGAGACCATACCCAACCTCCATCTTTTGGTGATTGTGTTAGCCTAAGGAGGTGACAGGATAGTTAATTGCTTATGAATCATGTACATAGAGGTTTCTGGAAGGAACCTTGTCTATTGACTCTCCTGGTTTATCTTGCACACGTCCTAGTGAGTGTTATGTGCTTTTAAGGAGGGATAGGGCTATCTTAAAATATTTGATGTCAGAGATCTTTATGATAACAGACATTTGTTTAATGTCATAGTTTCAATCAATCATCCTTGCATGGTTTGAGCCTGACAGTTATAATTACATTGCACCATGTCCTGCGCTTTGTGTTTCTTATAGGCCATTGCATCTGTTCTGTTCAAGTTCACCCACCACACCCCCCGACAGTGTTTTTCATCAGAAATCCAAAAATAAAATACCCCTTCCCCTTGCTTTCACTGATAAGATAAAGCATTGCAAAATGTCACAGTAGCAGCATGACAAATGAAATTTCTCCAGATGCTGGGGCCATCAGAGCTATCACTGAGACTGAAGTTGCCACGTCACTGACACACTACCTCTATGGATCTGACATAGTGCTTTCCACACATTTTGCAACACATCCTCCACCACAGAAAGTTGCCATACTCACTGAACTACCCTCTAGAACTCACATAATGCCCCCCTTCCCCCCAACAACCTCCCCTTTTCATTTAATGCACAGGATACGCTGACAAACGTATGCCATTTCACCACATCACACATAGCATTTCTATGTGTGTAACAAATCAATAAACTTCTTAAATCATCAAGGGATATGAGTCTAGATTGCTCTATAATCCATGTTCTTATCAAATACTGTTCATGCATTTAGGACTTTGGGCAAAGTGACCAAGAAACAAGATGGACAGGGGTGTCCTACTTTGACAAAATCAATGTGTCTTTAAATTTGATTTTGTATAGATTTGAACAGGCTGAATAACTTTTGAGACAACGTTATGAGATTTATTTACATTCTCTTTAACACTTTGAAGAGCTAGGTTTCTCTTAAGCAGGTGTGTTCAAGACATTATTCATTCTGGCCCTCTCACATATAAACATTCTCCTCTCACATACATGTGTTTTCACTATCGCATACATACATTCTCCTCTCACTTATGTGTGTTTTTACTCTCACATACATACATTTTAGGCCTACACCTCTCATGCTTTACTCTCACATACATTATCCTCTCACATACATGTATTTTTACTATTACATACATATATTGTACACTTCTCACATACATATATTACTCTTACATACATATATTTTCCTTTCAAAAACAGTCATATTTTTATCTCTAAAGAGAAAGTGTACATATGACAGAAGAATGGAGCCTATGTATGTGTGAGAAGAATGTATGTATGTGTGAGAAGTGTAGTGGAAACGGAAGCGGTATAGTAGAAATGAAAAAATACACACACACACACACACAATCGGTCATCTCCATAGACAGTAAAAGATCATCTCAACCAGACACGTTTTTCGCTCCAGTCCTATCCCTATTTTTAAGGAAGTCATCACTTGGGATACCATTACATTTACCAGAAAATATAGATTTTGTCCATATTTCATAACTAATAAGTTGCTTGCAATCATCATGACCTACTATTGCTGTGCCAAATGCTATTTATGCTATCTGTGCAAAAGCATTTTGATCAGATCGTATAACGCATAATCTATTGCTAGCCCTTTCATGACATATCGACATTCATTAAATGTGGGAATCTTTCCCAAAATGTGCCCTGCAGTCAGCCGTCTGTGTTTCCTAGTCCAGATGGCTTTGAAGAGGAGGATGGAAAAGCTGTCTTCTGACAGAAAGAAAACATTTTTAAACCGTATCAGTAATGGTAACGATGGAGAGTTGGCTTAGTATTTTTTTATTACAACCCATGTGCTTTTTCTCTCTTGCAGGAGGAGGCAACCTGTTTACAGGAAAACCGGTGCTGCTTGTCTCCCACAGACATAGGCTGATGTCAACATGAACTTGTACTTGACCTACTTCTTGCTACTGACAATAGTTTCTTAACCTTAAGCTTTTCTTTGGTTTTCATTAAGAATGTGTCTGACCTAAATAAATAAAGGTTGAAGGGTAGGGGCTGTAGAAGGGGAGGCTCTTCTGGTTTATAGTTAAAACATCAGCCATTGTCATTTACGATGAATTGCCGACGCTGACAGCAGTAAGAACCTAACCATACTAAATTCAGAGGCTATAGCAGCAAGAAATTCCAAAATGATTTCGGCATAATTTCTGAATAATCTCCAATACAAGTCAAGCCAAAACTATTGGATTATAAGCTTAGGAAGTTAAGTAAGCACACAAATTATATGCCACAATTAGCTTGTCCTAAATGCATTGATGGACATATATCTTATGGCATATTTCTGACTGTTGTGATTTCTTAAATGTAGGCCTATTCCTATTCAAAGAGGGCAGATCTAGGGAAAATTACTCATGTACGTCCTGATGAATGCACTATAATCAGTGATACAATCAGAGATAAATTCATGTGCCCCCCGTCCACCACCACTAGGCCTACCCTAACAAAATGTTTCCTCTGTACAGAAGGCATTGTCCAGCTCCAGCAGGACACCCCAGAAAGCACCAGAATGCAGGGAAATCAAATTAATTACAATGTCCTCCCCTACACCCATCACCATCTTGTGGCAGTGTGTTTCAAAATTTTGGACGGCAAATTTCACTCGAAGGTTTTTAGAAAAGAGTAGTTGAGAGTGGGAAGAAGAATGTATGTATGTGAAAGGAGAATGTATGTATATCAGAGTGAAATTAGTATACATGTGAAAAGAGAATTTATGTGCACATGAGAAGTGAATGTGTGTGTGTGTGTGTGTGTGTGTGAAAGGCTATGTGTGTGCGAGAGTGAAATGAACATATGTGATCAGGGGTTAAATTGGGCCAAGGATGTCCGGAAACGTTGAGTGAATGGCTCACATTTACATTTTGCTAAAACAATGTTCCAATCGCCAACTACGAAACAAAGCTCACAACAACTAGCAAACCTATACTCAAACTGTCAAGCAGGCCAGCACCACAGAACTGAAATGTTCTAGTCTTGTGTGCAGGCTGCATCAATTCACTTGTCAGATGGCAGAATTTGGATTCTATTTGGACCTGCACCATGCACCAGAATGCAGGAAATGACAGTTGCGCTATTAAACATTTTCTGAGAACCCCCAGACCCTAAGGGGTACACTACAGGACACTGTGGCCTACAAATGGCCTACAAAAGAAAATTGTAGGGAGACAAAAATCTCTGAAAGTTATGATTTTTTTTTATTATGAAGAATTCTAGGTATAATTTAAAGGGTCATTTTCCAAAAAATGACAGAGAGATATAGCCAGACAGAGACCCCCTACACACATAATCGATCCTAATTTCACCCCTGTATATGACAGAAGAATATGTATGTGAGAGAGAAAATATATATATGTAAAAGGAGAATGTATGTATGTGAGAGGGCCAGAGCAAGTGATGTCTTGAAGCTCCCGTGACACCTGTTGAAGACCCCTGGTGTTGGACATGCAGTAGGTGGCGGTAATGGTCCATCAGGACAAACCAATGACTGTATAGACAGACAAACAACGTTGAAGTCTGACGTTTTACTATTGGTTAGCCATCATTTCCATCTGGCCAATCCTGTCCAACTTTATGGTGACGTCTATGGAGAGTTATGAAAAATGGCGGCGCTCAGTGCAGAGTTTGGCGATTTGGTGCAAATTAAAAAGCAGCTAATTTCTATAATATCTCAATGTAGAGAGAGGGGCCTCGTGCATAGCGTGAAATGGTGAGCTTGGAGATTTAATATTTCGCTGTTTTGCAGGTAGTCATAAGATTATGTTTCAGTATTAAGAGCGGAAACCTAGCTAGCAGATCTTGCTAGTTTACGTTACCCAAACAGGAGAGTTTTAAATCGATGTAATATGCACAGGCCATTTGATCTGACCAATTGATGCAATAAAGAAAAGTTTACGATTGCCTTCCGTTGCACCCACTAAAGTAGGTATTTGTTCTTGGCACTAACAGGGCGTCAGAGCTGGCCTTTGCTTTGGACCCTCTCCCAGTAAACGAACATCCTCCACCTCCTGAGCTTACAGAGGTAAGAAATCCACTTATGTCGTTCTGTGTATATTTAGTATAGCAAGGATTCAAGGACTTTTAATTGTCATATACATACCGCTAAACATTGTCTCTGTACGGTACCCCAGCTGTCTAGTGATTCAATGAATACGTCAAGGGGAGTCCAACTTAAATTTACACTCACACTCACTCACTCACCCACTCACATATATAGATCGGTAGTGTATGTACATGTATGTCAGATACAATGTGAGAAATGGTGATTCAGCGTGTGGAAGTGTGAATTGCACTCAGATGGTTGGTGGTGTAAAGAGCAGTATGTCACCATGCTGTCATATATTATCTGTGTATGTTACTGAGCAGGTTTCATTGAGAATGTATGTCTCTTACCATGACATGCTTTTTCAGGATGACGCACAGGATTTTGATGCTCTCTGTCTGGCGAAATCATACTTTGACCTGAAGGAGTATGACCGCGCTGCATATTTCCTTCGGGGTTGCCGCAGTAAAAAGGCATACTTCTTGTACATGTACTCTCGCTATCTGGTAGGAATAACTTATAACTCATAGGCAAAGGGTATGTGATACCAGTCTTTTTGTCAGTCAGATTAATAGTTTTAATTCATCTTTACAGTCTGGAGAGAAGAAAAAGGATGACGAGACTGTGGACAGCCTTGGTAAGGTTATCTCTATGTAAATTTACAGAAATATTTTAAATGACTCACAACCTTAAAATCACTTGAACATTACATTATTGATGCAGTCAACAATATGATTACATAGCCCTAGATCTTACTATGAAGATGCAGAAGTTTCCCAGTGTCGTCTTAGTGTAAGAAAGCAGACAGGCGATTTGTTGGCTCTTGTAAGACTGCCGTGATTGGTTGCAGGACCCCTGGAGAAGGGTCAGGTGCGGAATGAGGCTCTCAGGGAGTTGAGAGTGGAACTGAGCAAGAAGCACAGTGCTGGTGAGCTGGATGGATTTGCCTTATACCTGTAAGTGACTATTAGCAGAACGGCATTCTTTGTGAGTTGCCATACACACACACACACACACACACACACACACACACACAAACACACATACTTACATGCACAATCACGTGTCTTTAGTGCACACATAGAAGTCAAAGATTTACACTGTACAGATTTGTGGCAGATTTTTGTTGTATCAAAAAAAAAAATTTCTTTCTCTCTTTGAGCACTGTTGTTTTGTGTGTCTGAGTGTATGTTAGTGTGTTCTTACCTATATGTATCTGCATGCAGGTATGGGGTGGTTTTGCGCAAGCTGGATCTGTTGAAGGAGGCTGTGGACATCTTTGTGGCGGCTACACATGCCTTGCCCTTACACTGGGGTTCCTGGCTCGAGCTCTGCAATCTTGTCACTAACATTGAGATGGTATGTGAGCACCCCCCCCACCCCACCCTACCACACACACACACACACACACACACACACACACACACACACACAGTGGCCCTCATATTTAATGAACATATGAATATAGACACCAGCACAAATTTGAGCACAAGGATAGCTAATACCAATGCTCTCGTGTAATTCATGAAACTGTTCATGAATCGCGCCAGTTTCAGCGTAAGGATGCACTGGTGTCGGTAAATGCTTTAGCTGAAAATGAATGTAGTATAAATATTGTTTCGAAATATATTCCCCATTCAGAGGCCTCGTCTCCTAGAACTTATGAAATGAAGGTGCATAATATGCCCAAATCCAGATGTGCTTGTATAGGCCTACAATGCCATATGCTTTCATTACGAAATCATACAACACGCTTTGTCCCTGGGGGAAAATGCACGACTCATGCACACACCGTTGCACTCTTTGGAAAAAAAAGCTATTTATCTATGTTAATCAGTCAAAGCAATTCTGGCCATGTGATGGGGCCAATGCCAAATATAAGCTACATTCCAGAAATGCACTGGAGAGGTTTTGTCCAATATACCAGTATTCCATGAATATAACTGCTATATACTAATATGGTTAATAAATATATACATATATATACACTAACTAATGTAATGTTCTCTGACAAATATTTCGCTGCAAGTCCCTATCTTGCCAGGACTTAACGTGAGATATGAGCACAGACGCTGTTCTGATCACAACACAACACAACACACACACACACAGACAATACCTTCACAGCATGTCTCCTTTTGTGTGCTCCAGCTGAAGTCCTTGTCCTTACCTGACTGCTGGGTGCGTGACTTCTTCCTGGCTCACATGTACACTGAGCTGCAGATGATCACGGAAGCCCTGCAGAAATACCAGAGTCTCATCGAGGCCGGTTTCTCCAAGAGCACCTATATCATCTCACAGATTGCTGTCGCCTACCACAACATTAGGGGTATGTGTGTCTGTTCGCAAGTAACTCACACAGAGACACTCTGACTGCTCAATTGAGGGGAAAAAAAAAAAAAAATTATTTTGGTCAGTGCTGAGATCACAACTATATAAATACAATTCCTCACTGATTTGGGAGCAGCTATTTTAAATGCGAAAAAAGTATGTAATTGAATGACGGAAAACTAGAAAACACATACACAGTTATGAATTATTAAGAGAATGTTTGCAGTTACTTTTGTCAAATAGTGCTTTTATTGCTTAAGACACAATGTGAGCTTGTTGGGAATTTGAATGTAGTAAAATTATCATAGTGTTTTGATCATCTTGTTTTGAAGATTATCGTTGGAACTGATGGCTAATTGATTTTAGTTTATATATTGCACAACACAAACCCACATGCGCACACACACACACACACACACACACACACACACACACACACACACACACACACACACACACTTATCCCCCCCTACTCACATACATGCACACACAGAGAGAGGGAGAAACTGGAATGACAATTTCTTAAAGATCATATGATCATTTAAGAAATCATAGTGACCATAGCTTTTCTTACTCGCAGAAACATACATGCACATACATGCCTGGAGTTTTGTATATTACCAATTTGATAACAAAATACATTACATTACATTTAGCATTAGAGACTTATAAAGCACTTACAAAAGAAAAATTAACAAAAAAAATAACAAATGCATATAACAAAATCCTAAGTGAAAAATAAAAATGAAAAATAAAAAAATCAAATACACAAAATTTGAAAATTCAAAATGACCATTGTGTTTGTTTTTGCATTGAAATTTAACATCTTCCCATGAAATGTGTATGCTGTCCAAATGCTTTCTCAATACTTGGTGAACTTGTTACTGAACTTTAAGCCATGCCTTAGTTAATGTGTCTTGTGTGTTTGTCATCCTGGCAGACATCGATCAGGCTCTAGCTCTGTTCAATGAGCTTCGGGAGCAGGACCCATTCCGTATTGAGAACATGGACACCTTCTCCAACTTACTCTATGTCAGGGTGAGACCCTTAAGCTTTTAATTCAGAGACGGGATCAAAGAATATATGTATATACTTAACAGCTGTACACTAGCTAAACCGATCTACAGGGCAGTAGCTCTCTGTCTATATTGAATACTGCATATTTTTTCCAAGAACCATTTAAACCTTTAAAGTTTTAGATGTTCTAGCTTGCATTAATTTTAAAACCTTGTTTAAACTATGTATCTTTTTATTTGTCGGTTTAATATTCACGTCTTCTTTTTATTTTCTCTTACTTGCTTTGGCCATAACATATTCACAGATGCTAAAAGGGCATTAAAATAAACAAATCAACAAACGGTCAACAAACTGTCTGATAATGAACATGCTTGTTCCTTTCCTCTCTTTGCCTCTCACCACTCTCCGCTGTTTTTCTTTCCTCTCCTCTTCTCTCCTTCCTCTCATCCCTTTTCTTTACTGTCATTTTTGTTCCTTTTCTATGTGTTCACCTCTTCAGAGTATGAAGCCAGAGCTTAGCTACCTGGCTCACAACCTGGTGGAGATTGACAAGTACAGGGTGGAGACCTGCTGTGTGATTGGTGAGTGCCAATATGCACACATGTAGCATTAAATTACATTCATTTAGCTGTTGCCTCTATGTAGAGCAATTTACACATGATTACTGGCTGTTCAGTCTACAGGGCTAAAGGAGACCTTAGTGTTACAGTAAATTCACTACCTTTACATAAATACATACATAAATACAGAGGACAGTAGTGCAGTAGTACACACACACATGGATTGTATAAACAACCTCCCCCTTTAAAATATCAGAAAGTGCTTTTTTGGCTTGACAAACTGCCAACAGTTCTGGTCATGTGAATAATGATGTAATGTCAACAAAATCTTCAATAATAAGAACATTTATCTATTTAAAGTATAACAACATAATAAGACAAATCTTGACCTCTCTCTCCTCTCCTCTCTGCATGTCTCTCTCAGGTAACTACTACAGCTTGCGCTCCCAGCATGAGAAGGCAGCCCTGTATTTCCAGCGCGCCCTCAAGCTGAACCCCCGCTGCCTTGGAGCCTGGACTCTCATGGGCCACGAGTACATGGAGATGAAGAACACCTCAGCCGCCATACAGGCCTACAGGTACGTTAACACACACACACACACACACACACACAAAACCCCCCCAGCTGCCATACGGGCCTATAGGTACACACACACTCACTCACACTCAAACCCCTATACAGCCACTATACAGACCTTTCGGTTAGCATGCACACACAAGCTAGTAATATTCATACTGATTGTGTTGTTGTATCTCATATATATGTTTTTTTGTTTTTGTTTGTGTGATTTTGTTTGTGTTTGTGATTTGGTGTGTTTCTGCTCTGTAGACATGCAATAGAGGTAAATAAGCGAGACTATCGAGCCTGGTATGGACTTGGTCAGACTTACGAGATTCTCAAGATGCCTTTCTACTCCCTCTACTACTACCGCAAAGCCCACCACCTCAGGTGTGTGTGTGTGTGTGTTTGTTCACCTGTTAGACCAGTGAGGGGAAAAGTAGATTTTCTGATGCCTAACCGGTTTGGTCTGAAGTGTTATCTCTGGGGCAGTGACATGTAGTCTCTTGTATGTCAGGTGCGAGGTCCGTGTTCAGACCTCTTACACAGGTCAGGCAATCATGTACATTCTCTTTTACAGACCAAACGATTCCCGTATGCTGGTTGCCCTTGGTGAATGTTATGAGAAACTCAACCAACACATTGAGGCCAAGAAGGTTAGCAACATTGCAAATGTATATGTCACCCATGGGGATAAATTGGAATGTAGCAAAGCATTCCAAATCGTTGCGATTGCTGAGCTTGGCCTTAGATGGGCATCCATCGTTGGTGTAAAGTGCCTGCTTTCAGTCTCTTCAATTTTGTGTGTGTGTTTTGTAAAATGCAGTGTTACTGGAGGGCGTACTCAGTGGGAGATGTGGAAAGAATGGCTCTACTCAAACTGGCAAAGTAAGTGCTTGTTTTTTTAAGTACTTTTTTTAATTGATATGTTTATGAAATATTTGAAATTATTATTATATATTTAAATATTAGTTGATATGTTCATATAATTCATGTTTTAGTTTTGTCTGCCCTCATAAGTGTATCCGTGTGTATGTTTGTAGATTGCATGAACAGCTTCATGAATCAGACGACGCTGCGCAATACTACATCATCTATATTCAAGACATTTTCTCCTGTGGGGTGAGCCATGTTTCCCAGAGTTTGGATTGTATTCTACAAATGTGTTTTAATGAAACAATGAATCGTCACTCGTTGACAGACTAGTGTTTAACACAACACACACACACACACACAAACCACTAATATGGCCTCCTCAAGTGTATACCACTGTTAGTCTGCTGGAGTCGTTTGTTTGATGGACAGGACAGTATGATTAACAGTGAGTATATCTGAGTATGAGAGAGGGAGGGAAGAGGGAGAGGGGAGGGTGTGTGTGTGTGTGTGTGTCTATGTGCAAGCTTGTGCATGGGCAAAGTTTTTGTTAACTCTGTATGCATCCCTGTGTTGCAAAGCATCAGTACCAGTGTGTGTCTTAGAAAGTGCTTAACTGTGTGTTTGGAAGTGTGACTAACAGTCTGTGTGTGTGTGTGTGTTTGTTTTTGCAGGAACAGTTGGAACATGCTGAAGTGAGCACGGCCCTCCGGTATCTGGGCCAGTACTACTTCAAGAACCGGATGTACGATGAGGCCTCCTTCTGTGCCCAGCGCTGTTGTGATTACAATGATGTGAGAACCTCACATATACAATTAAACACATCCCCCTCAACACACATTCGTAGCCTATTACAAGCCACGTGGACTGCATTTGATGGAACTTTAAGCACATATGGGTGTATGGGAACTGGACATGTCCAGAACTGACACACACACTCACACTTACCTTCTGTTCCTAGCTTGTGGTTACATCATTGCAAAACTAGACATGTAAGCACAATACAATGCTTGTTTATTTGAACAGCAAATACCCTGTCTTCACTCCTGGTAGTTTGCAAGTTGCATCACTCTGTATTTGCAGTTGCGTTTTCTCCTAGTCAGTGAGACAACAGCCACTTGTTCCTCTTTACAATTAACTGACAATAGTCAAAATGAACAGAAGTTGGCTCAAGTGACCGAGGCAATTAACTCTTGAGTGTGTGTGTGTTCTTTGTGTCTGCAGGCACGTGAGGAGGGCAAGGCTCTGCTGAGGCAGATAGCGGCAGTGAGGGAACAGGGAGATGCGTCTCCTCCTGACATGTCCATGCCTGGAGTCTTCACGCCACTGTCCAACAATGCCACACCCATCAGAAGAGTGTCCCCACTGGACCTTTCCTCTGTCACACCCTAGGACACACAGGCCTGTTGGGAGTTTCGCCCAGTTTGATGTAAAAAAACACACACACACACACACACACACTGTCTGCCAGTGACATTAGGAGTATGCACCTACTGGACTTGTTCTGTCTCACTTATGCGCGTGTGCACAGACACACAAAACCAGTCCCTTGTCATGACTTGACTTTCACATACCAACATGGATTGGTCATTCACTAAAGGTGTATATACACACCAAACTACATGGTCCTGTATTTATCATACACTTACTTAATCTGTGTAGCCACTCTGGTTATTAATGTTTATTACTATTACACAGCCTCTGCACCACAGACATCTGTAAATATGCACAGATTTAAAAGGGAACTGCTTGCTCGATCTGTTTTGGAAATAAAAAAAAAAAACCCTTTTTCTACTTTTGTATCATCTTTTAACAAAGTAAAGGAAAATGGTGTCTAAAATACCAAAGAATGGCTTTAATGTATATGAAAAGTGAACAGATTTTACAGACGATACAAACAGAATAGGAAAGCACATGCATAAACAAGGGTAGAAAAGAAGACTTCTCTAAGGGTTAAGATGCTGCTTCAAATTTACTGTTAGAAATGCAACATAGCCACACTTATGTTTGGTTGTCTCATACAAATAGTGTAGAATACAGCTTATTTACACAAACAATAACCCTGGGTAGTAGAACAGTTTTTGTGCAAGGGAGACATGAAAGCATCGACTTACACTTACATATATGTGCTTATCGGATGCACTGGTGCATAACGTGTCGTTTCCACTCTTGCCGTTTGAGAGGAAAGGGCTGATTTTGATTGGTCCTCAGTGCTTTTGGTTGACAGTGACAAACGGTAACACTTGCAAGCATGCACAGCACACACAAACACCTTTTCCCTAACTCCACACTGACGCAGTCACAGGGAGAGTACATAGACAAACTTCTAGCTCACGCAAGCATTCATTACGGTTACATGCACACCAAATTCTCATTTACCGGTACATATCAGTTGCTTTATTTTGGTTAGGCCACTGACGTAGCCTACAAGGTTATCTTGTTGAACATGCCCGCATGGGAAAAATCACCCCGGTAGGGAGCATTTCCCGATTAAGGTGTATGCATGAACCTGAATTCGGTTTAATTTAAGCATAAACCAGGGTTTTTAGAAACGTCCTGATGAATATGGCTGGAATATGGCCAAATTTGGAAGATGACAATTGGAATGAGGATTTTACACAACTCGCGCGCAAACCAAATATTGCCAATATTCCATTTGAGAAATTCCCTGCATGTAACCGTAGTCAATGTGTAGTGTATGTTCATCACTATGGTCTGCAGTATAAATCCAGATGGCTTGGATCTTAGAAAGGAACTGCATGCAGTAGCCTAGTTGATGCTCAGGCAAACTTTTCTTCATGGTGAACATGGAAAACAACTCTTTAAATATCTTGGGAATTCAAGAAAACAAAACAAATACAGCATAACTTTTTTTGGCAAAGTCAAGGTCTACACAAAGCTAAAACTCGTCAAAAAAAGACAAAAACATTTCTTAAAATAGTCACCTGGTATATCAAAGATTACATTATATTTGTGTGCACACTACAGATCCAGGCTGTGCAGAAGACCTTAACAATAAACAGGGAGGGCAAAACTCACTAGACCCTAATCTGCTGGATCAAACGCATAAAAGCACCACAACCTGCACCATCCTCAAGAGTGCCCCATTAACACCACATCAACGTTAAATTAACGTTGTTAATTTCCCAAGAAAGCTGCCACCTATCGCCCATTCACTGTGATGGTAAGTGGCAGCTGCTGAAGCTGAAGGTTAATAAGCAGTCCGGGCTGTTTCCAAACCTGGATCAAGCCTAAGTCAAGAATGCAACAGGATTTAAATGGTCATCTGTGTTGAAAGGGGAAAAAAGCTTTTAATTTAGGACTAGGCTTAATTCATGTACAGGAAACTGGTTGGCCATAAGCAAGCTCGAATAGGGCCATACCCCCAGACACTGCTGCAACTCTGCTTTTATGTTTTCTTAGAAAAATATGTTTATTGGATTCTCAGTATTTCACTCCTCGTCGCATGGGGGAGGGACTGGGTGGTGGCGAGGGTTGGCGGGAGCGGAGGACGCGGGCATAGGGCGTGACATTGTTGTCCACGGCATCCGCTCGTTGGCGCGTGTGGGCCGTGCGTGTGGGGAAGAGAGAGCGGAAGAACGGACGCTTCTCAGGAGGGGGTACGTTCTCCATTGCCATGACGGCGGCGGCACAGCCACGCTTTTTACAGGACGAGCCTGGGGTGGGAGGGGCAGGCGGTGGCATATTCTCCACCTTCCGCCTGAGCTCTGCCTTCACCAGCTGCAGACTTGTGTGGAGCTCCACCAGCATATGATCCTGAGGTAAAGAAGAAGAGAAAAAAGGAAAGAGAGAGAGAAAGGAGAGAGGGAAGGGGGAGAGAGTGTGCATGGCAGGGAAGCACAGTGTTAGAGGAAGCGGTGATAGGGAGTAGGGAAGTCATCAAGGGAAATCATCAAAAAAGAAAAGAACCAGAGGAGGGAAGGGAGTAATAGGGGAATGTGAGTTCAAAATAAGTGGGACAGTAAAGTTGGGCCCACAGGACAGTGAAAAGGAGAAAAATACTAAATCTCACTCACACACACACACACACACACAAAGTGTGAGGGTCAAAAACACTGTGTGAATGTGTGTGTCTGTGCTTGTGAGTCCCCATTAGTGCTTCACACTCCCCATTAACTGTGAGAGTGAGTTGAGCTACAGTGGGCGGATGGACAGAGAGACAGAGAGAACCCCAGTAGGAAGAAAAGGAGGAGCAGTGGTGAGGGAGGGCTTTCAAAGGGGCAGCAACTCACAGTCACACATTCAGTGGCTGAATCCCAATGCCCCGCCTCTTAAGCCACACGCCCTATATCTTCAGACACTCAACTGGCAACTCATCAGACCTCATGATGGGTAGCTGATTCATGCAAGTTAAAGGAAAAGTCTGGAGATTTCAACCCATAGCCCTGTTGTGTGCGAGGTCACCTAATGCTGTCGGTAGAAAAAAGCTAACTACTAACTGAATGGGGCACGGGAAAATGAAACTGAAAGTGAGTTTCAGTGGCCCTTTCAGTTTGCATCATCTGCCTGTTCACTTATCGGCCTATGTTGTATCCTACAGACAGCACTTAATGACCTCAAAAAGGGCTGACTTGAAATTCTCCAGACTTCTCTTTTAAGGCTGAGGATTCATGGCTTAGGCTGATGGGAACACTGGGAGTCTGCCAAAAACACTTCCTTATGTACAGTGGCAATCCGACTTGAGTTTGTCATCGGGACGTTTATTTTGTGCAAATGGCCAGCTATGTGAGTACAGTGTATACCGTACGTACGTGTGCGCTTACCTGTTTAACAAGTTTTTCATCGGCGCCACTCAGTGCCTGTCGGAGTCTCTCTCCGTCAGTGTTTCTGCAGCATGCCCTCTCCCCAGACTGAAGCTCTCTCACTAGCTTTTGGAGGTCGTCACGCAGCTGACGCAGGTTCTAAATACACACAATGACAATGCTCATTTTGACAATTTTTTCTTTAGACAAGGCTCAGTTTCTCACATCTAACTTTTAAGAGATTCAATTTTTGCACACTTTTTATGAATAGATGTGTTGGAGGTGACTGTGATCTGTAGCTCAGAACACAGTATAAACTCCTGCATGGTGTCCAATCCACAAACAACTTATTCAACATGTTTCAGTACTAAGGTCTTTGTGAAGATATTTACATACACATTAAATAACCTGACAAAGGTCAAAGCACCAGAATGGGTTAAATATCAGTACAGTAAGTAAGTTGCTTGTGGAATGACCAGTGTAGTGTGCACACCTAATTCTTGCCCATGCATTCATAAAGCAAACAAACAAAACACACACACACACACACACCTTCTGTCCTTCCTCCAGCTTACGGTCCACTGTGGCGGCCATGGCACTGTTGCCAGGTGCTGGATTCTGCACATGTAAACGCTGCAGTTCTGGGAGAAGAGAGGAACAGCCAGGAAGAGGCCAGTTAATGTCTCTTACCTTTAAAATAAATCAATAATACAAAAAAAAAATCATAAAAGTCTTCCTAAAATTCTTTAGTCTGTAGTTTAGACCTACTCAGTTTGCTTTCTTCAACCCTGCTATCCCATGTAATGCCATCACAGTTATAATCCAACACAATTCAATGACTTGCTTCATAAGGTCTTCTGCATGTTACGTAGACAAAGCAAACATACACAATTGTGGCCTAGTAACTTGAAGCTATAATACAGAAATGAGGTCTGCAATTATCAACTATCTAACTGCACTATCAACAATCGTTGGGGAGAATGGCAAATCGCATATTTTAGAAGGAACTCCATCACTGCTATCTTGGCCCCACTGCCAGAGGGGTCATGCTAGTTAACGAGCATGATTTGGCAGCTCAGCTAAGGCTATGTAGTGGAGACAGAACCACCAGACTGAGACGTGCCAAAGTTCCCCTTTTTAAATTTATACTCCCAAGTCGTCAACAAAGTTGATAACAGATCTTGCCTTCCCGTCCTCTTACCGAGCGTCTTAAGCCTGAGCTCTGTCCTGCAGAGGTCCAGCTCGGCACGGCACTGTTCCAGCTCCAGCCCACACTGCTGCAGCTCCGCGTGCGCCTGCATCTGCTGCTGCGGCGTGTCTTTGTGCGCCGCCAACCGCTGCGACCGGCGCACGCCCCCCTCTTCCGCTGCCTCCACCACCAGCGGCGGAAAGATGGGCGCCGATGCCGCGGTCATGCTGTCGGACCTGCAGGACGCCTTTTCCAAGGCGGCACTGAGTTCACGGATCTGCTCGTCCCGCTCCTGAGGGAAAAGACAAAGAGAGGGAGAGTGTGAACATGCAGCCTAACAGCCCTATGCACTGCAGTCCCCAACACAAAACACACATGGGATATCAACACATTTTGTAAAGGCAGTTATATAATCAAATTCAAGACCAATGAAAATATTTTATATTTTGAAGAACAGGTTCAGTTTTTTACACTTAAAGCCTTGTTTTCATGATGAGATACAATGGTTAACCGCAACAACTGAAAATTCTCAAAACAATGACAGAGAAGCAATCAGAAAACAAGGCTTTAAGTGTAAAAACAATAACAATAACAAACAATATTTGATTGTTTAAAAAAATGCTGCACTCCTGCCTCATAATCTCTTACGAGGTTTTGGGCTGCCACACACACACACACACACACACACACACACACACACACACACACACACACACACACACACACACACACACACACACACACACACACACACACACACACAGCTGTACCTCAATTTCCTGGCTGTAGTATTTTTTGAGACTGGTTTGGAGGTTGCTGATTTTTTTCTCATAGCGCTCTTCCATCATGGTCTGCTCAGTTTCCAGCGTCTCACTGGAAACACAAACAATTACATTTAAAAAGAAAAAAAAATTAAAATAATAATAATTTCCTGCACACACGTGTGTCAAAATTTGGGCATCTTAAGACATTGCGTGTGTGTGTGTGTGCGCGCGCCTCCGTACCTGAAGTCGCTCTGCATGCGTGTGATGACCTCCATCATCTCAGTGCATACCTCCTCCCTCACACTCGCCTCCAGCTCCGCCTTTTCCTGGCGCTGACGGAGCACCTCACGCTTCAGCACCTCTATGGCCTGCAGCAGAGCCTGCAGACACACACACACACACACACTTAAATTTGTGCATAATCTGAGGCAGTACCTATACACACAAACACATATAAACACAATTACTCTCTCACACCTTAGTACAGCTGCCCTCAGAGATACATCATAGATGATCTCCATGATGATGACTGCCTAATCCAAGCTTTTCAAGCACACAGGCATACATATATGCATACATACACAAACACACACACACACACACACTCTTACATCAGAGTCGAACATGGTGAGGTCTCCTTCATTATCGCTGTCATCATCCTCCAGCAGGCTGCTCTCATCAGCTGGTGCTCCATTTTGCTGCTCACGCAGGAGCGATAGGATGTACGCCACACGCGTCTTAGTGGTGGGGCCATGGACAAGCTACACACACACACACAGATAATTACGCAAACTGATGATAAAAATATGCAAATGCAAATTCCATATTTTACAGAAGTGTTAATGGTGTGTGTTAATGTAGTCATGCTGCCACCATTCTCTCACTGAACTATAAAACAAGTGCAAGCGTGTGTAGGAAAGTTGTATTTTGTGACTACGATTATGACTGTGTGTGTGTGAGTGTGTGTTTATGCATGAGAAATCCAGAACGCACTTTCTGTTTGGATTTTACCTGATAACTGTGTGTACTGAATCAAGACAAACTGTGTGGGTCAGTACCTGCGTGGCAATGGCAGAGAACTTGAGCGCCTGCAGTGTCTCGTCATAGGTGGAGGCACAGGGGTTGATGTTGACCACCATGACGGAGCGACCCAGGCCCGTGAAGAAGTTCTGCAGCACGCGTGTCAGCTTGCTGTCCCTGAACGGGACCACTTGAGGGGCTCGAGACCTGAGGAAGAGAAGAGGAATTTTGATCTGTTACTGTAAGGGTGACAGAACAACTGTGTGTGCATTCTTTTTTGTGATCAACTTTAAAAAATATATATAAGTAAATATAGGGGTGGGATGGGCAGTAAAGTCAAAGCAATTATAAAACAGCCTTCATATGCCTATTCAGTTCACAATGACAAGGTACAGAGTAGCTGTTACAGCCAGCCATGCTAGATGCAACACAAAATGACCAAAAGTCAAATGGGCTCGTGTCTAAGAGTAATTATTACAAATTATACCACTGCTTGATCAAATTTCTTATTCCGATGCACTATTTAGAATGTGTATTATTTTCAGATAACCGCACACCTATGAAGTAGCAGCGGAGCAACATGTGAACTTGTGACTGAGTTGGATTTTAACTCTACACTGTATTTACATTTACGCATTTAGCAGACGCTTTTATCCAAAGCGACTTACAATTATCAACTATCGACTAAATCAGGGCCAGTCTCCCCTAAATAATATTGCACTTATCGAGGCGTAAAGGCCCCTCTGCTCCATGTCGGGGCCTTATTACCACCTAAAATGTGCAATATTAAGCAATATACGCGCGCCGAGTCGTTCATTATCCCTTACATAATATTTACAGGAATTTTAAAGAAAATATGAAAGAAGGTCATAAACAAAGGCAGCAACGGCAAGGCCTAGTGAACACGGAGGCCACCTGGTCTTGGCAAAAGCCCAAAGCCAAATGCCAAAACGTGCAAACACAGCTGACCAGGCACTGGTATACGAGATGGAAGCTCCACCCCTGCACACATGGGGATCTGTGCATGTTTGTTTTTTGCGCATGTGTGCAGTAAGCACTGTGATCCCAGTGTCTGCAAGTAGGTGTTGATGTTTGAGTGTGTACATGACTATGAATACCTGGTGCTCTGATTGCTCATGAGTGTGACCGTGTGTATTTACTTGTTGTTCTGGTTGTATCGCAGTGCTGTTATACAGCGGCCCAGCGTGTGGAGGGAGGTATTGATGTTGTTGGCCTCCTTCATTCTTTCTCCATTCTTCTGGTCCTTACAGCGCTCAGAGCCAGCCAGGTCACACAAAGAAAGACTGATCACACACACACACACACACACACACGAACACAGAGCATGAGACGCTGACCAAGAACATTCAACAAAACTATGAAAAAAGAGAGGCAATTTGTGCCTGCCAGCATGTCATGGCGTTTGTTGGTTTATAGCAAAACATTTGAAATGGCGCACATGTTGCGTCTGACTGAAGTTTGAGTTCATTTAACTTGCGGTGTTTTATTCAATAATCTATCACTGGCACTTTTCTAAAATTGCCCTTTGCATTAAGAAAAAAATGTGAGTATTAAAACGTGCACATGATATTACTACAGAGCAAAGAGTCATCAGAAAAACAAAAAAATACTTACTCGCTAATGCGTGTTCCCTGTTTGAGGTCAGAGCCAGGGTGGATGTGCAGCAGGCGAATGGTAAAGATGCTGTGGCTGAGGAAAAAATCCAAAAGACGTCTTCAGCATTTAAATGGCTGGCCACGTGTGTGTGTGTGTGCGTCTGCGTGTTATTATTGAGGGATGCGTTTCTACCTGCGGCTGGAGTTATGGTTCAGGTGTGTGCTAGCAAAACTCTGGTTCCGTCGCCCAGCCTTTAGCACCTTCCAAGCCTCATCTGCACTGCGTACCTGGATCCAGGTAAGGTCTGAGTGAGTGAGTGAGTGTGAGAGTGAGAGTGAGAGTGAGAGAGAGAGAGAAATTACTTAATGTAGAAATTCCTGAAAAATGTGTGCGGCGTGTTTTACATGGTGCAAGTTTCATTTGTTTTCATTTTTGTGTATCCTGTGAAGAATCTATATGTATGTGTGATGCATGTGCGTGTGTCTTGAGTATGTTTTGGTGGCCTGTGTGATGGTGTGTGTGCCTACCCTTTACATAGGGGTTGCCATGCTTGTCATCACTGAGGCGGAGTGTGGCTCTCTTGCGGAACTGCTGGGAGGGTGGGGAGTCCAGGAGGTCGTAGATGAACTCGTTGTAAATCTCGTAAAAGGAGACCCATACTGAAATCTGCAACCCTTCCTCCAGATCCTCCCCGCGACTCAGACCCAGCCCCTCAGCTTCTAGACACACGCTGTCCGAATCTGCCAGCAGCAACACACACAGAACATATGAATATTAGATTTATTCATCGTAGAGACTTTTTTCCACATTCACAAGCAAACAGATGAATTAATTAGAGCAGGGAGCTTACTGTTGTATATTAATCCTAAACCTACAAACAGTCTGAGCAAACTCAACTAGCTTGTCTGAATGCAGGCCTAGTCTTGTGTATCCCCTTTCATCCCCACTTTCTTACCCTCCAGCTGGGTGGCAATGTGGCTGGTCGAGGAGAAGCCGCCGATGCCGCTGTCGTAGCTCACGCTGGTATCTTTACGCAGGCGAGACGTTGAGCAGTCATCCTGTCACACAAACACACGTGAAGCATGAAACACGAGGGTAGCAACACTCACAGACCCAAATCAACACACACACTCACACAAATTAATTTAATAAACTGCCACACAGCAAGCTATATGGACTGGTCATGCAGATACACTTGGCAGATTTATTTATTTTTTTAAAACTTATATTTTATTATTGTCTGTAGGACTTCAGATGCTTAAATGGGACCAAAAAAAGTCACATGAAAAGAAAAAAAGGGACTTTGATTGGTGTGTGTGTGTGTGTGTGTGTGTGTGTGTTGTGTGTTGTTACTCTCGTGTTTCATACTTCACATCGATTTCACCCTTCTGATCCCCCTCCTTTCCTTACCTCCTTCAACAGCGCATCCCTGCGGATGGCTTCCACTCTGACCTCGCTGGAATCCAGTCTGCGCACTTCCTGGCACAGGACGGGTTTCAGGTCCATGGCCGTGTAAAGACGACCCGACAGTTTCAGGAACACCGACACCAACGCCCGCGGCAACAGACCAGCTTCTGAGCCCAAGCCTGTACATGGAAGATGACACAGAAAATCATATAAAAAAACCATACAACAGTGTATTAATATGCACTAAAAAACTACTTCCCTTTGTTTGCTTCTATAGGACACATCATAGTCACTGACCTTGTATAGTGTATGTTTTGCCTGAGTTGGTCACTCCATAGGTGTAAAGAAGGCGGTTCTCTCCCCGCAAGACATCCCGGACCATCTCCCTCATGGTGCCATCATAGAATTCTTGCTGACTGGCCTCAGGTCCACAGATCTGCAGAAGAACAGACACTCACACGTTCACTCCGTACTCTCTCTATCTCTGTCTCTCTCTCTGTCTCTGTGTGTGGGTTTGTGAAAGATATGTACAGCCTAAAGTTCTCTCATATGTTCTATCAACTACAGTATGTATTTGTGCAGCTGACTTGTATTATTAGTTATAACAGCAAAAATATCATTCTGTGTGTGGGTGTGTTTGTGTGCAATTTACGCAAAACTAAACCTAGGCAACTGAATTTACGCATGGTCTGTATGTCAGTGTGTGAATGTTTGTCTATTTAGATCACTAACGTTACCTTAGTGAAGCTGAACTTGTGCATGCCCTGTGTGACACCCCTCTCAGCATGCCTCATGGTGTGGGAGTCTTTGGGGGCCTTCAGCAGCAGAGTCTCATCCCCCTGCACACTCACACACCCCTGGAAGAGAAACAACCCCGAGATGACGACACACACACACACAACCAGAATACAAACCACTCTCTACAGACCCTCTAAACATACACTGCATCTATGCTAAAATTGATGTCTTAAAATAACACACCAGAACTACACCTCACAAACCAGAGGATTATCTTTTCTATTCATCCTTGATCAAAGTGGTGGTCTCTTGATCACAGTCCGCTGATGACCTCATACAGATGTCAAACTGTCCTGCCCTTTCGACAACCTAGACGGCAAATGTTGTGCTTTCTCAGGTCTCACCTGCTCCTCTCCTCGGTCCTTCTCTGTCTGGGTGAGGGGCCTGATGCGCAGAAACACCTTCAGCTTCTGCATGCCCTCATCTTCACTCCCCCTCCGCTCCAGCGCAGCCTTACCCTGCACAGCCCAACACAGAGAGTATGGCATGGGTACATTGGGTGCCTATGACTATTTCCGAAACGCGTCAAGTCATGCCTAACAATGCTCCTTAGCTGTTTTAAAATGACGGTGTAACTTACAGGCTTTAGGGGCATATTTCTTAATTTCATGACAAGACAAGAGTCAACAGTAAGAAGGTATCAAACGTATGTTCTCATCTGTTAAAGTTAAAGTACAGGATAATAACATAGTCTATATTTCATACACGCTGATGTTATGGTTCTCTTATTTCATCAGTGAGAATGGATTGTACAACTTTCAGTGAGTCTACCATACAGTCAATGACATGCAGCTTCTATCTGATATTAGTATCAATGAGCAGGGTGTGGACATTTAAATGGGGTAACAGTGTCTCTGCTTCCATTGGTGTAAGTAATCTGAGTGTCGACGGGGGGGGGCTACTTTCAACAGCCCTGTTTAACTTGTACATGGATTGTTTTTTTGTTTTCTTTTACACCTAAATGAATGCAAAACTGGCTGTATGACACTTTGGTAAACCATCATATGTATGCTGATGACTTGGCTATTCTTTCTCCTGGCAGTGCAGGCTTTTAGTAGTTACTGAATATATGTTCTGAGTATGGGATGAACTATGATATGCAATATAATGCTAAAAAGAGTGTTGCTAATGAACAAAGAGATTTCTATCAGGACAAGTCTTGGGTCTCAGTCAGAAAACAAAATACCTGGGTCATTACATTACAGACCAGATATCTGATGATGATACATATACAGGCAGTGTGGCATGTTATATGTCCAAGCTAATATTTTGGCTAGGAAATTCCATATGTGTTCAGATGAAGTAAAAATCAAACTTTTTAAAGCATACTGTACTCCACTGTACACTTATGGGTTTAAAAAGGCAAGTATACAAAAGTTACAGGTTGCCTATAATGACTGTTTAAGGTTCCTACTCAGGAGACCAAGGTGCTGTAGTGCTGAGGAACCTGATGTATAAATTTATCTGTCGCTTAAACACATGTCACAGAACAACATAGTAACTTTTCTGACTAATCCCAGCTACAGTCCAATTCAGTACCAGTCACCAATGTGGAGGTACTGGCATGAACGTCTTTTATAAGAATTATAGTTTGTTTTTCTTTTTGTTTACATTGGGCATGTATAGTCTGCTTGTTCTTTTGAACCCTGAATCTGACAAAAAAAAGATGACGATAATGATGTTTATTTGAGATACAACTACCAAACCTGAGTAAAGTACAGAAAGGGAAAGGTCCTAGACAAATATACAAATACATAAAAATCATTTAATGGTCCAAACAGTCCAAGGAGTAGGTTATAATACTGCCTTTGTTTCGTCTGTGTGAATGCAACACCACATTAATGAATGTTAACAAGGATGTGAGACAAACAGAATAAGCAAACAGTTTGGCTAAAGCACCATGGCCTCCAGAAGAAAGTGCAGAGTGATGTGTGGTGTGACAGAGGCCTTCTTTGTGAACACAGGACTGCGGGCTATGTGACAAACTGTTACGTCTCAAACTAAACAAACCAATAAATAACAGGCCAGCGCAAAGTAACTGAGTAAAAGTGGATTCATTGAATGCAGCCTGTTGCATTATACAAAACACTTAATACCACCTACAGACAAAGCCTAAGGCCTCTAATCTCTATCAAACAAACATTCTGCTAATACCATTTTTAAATTTCTGAAACTAACCTCCCTCGCTGAGCTACACACCAGTTGTACCAGTCAAACATACCTGTCTTGCGGGGGTACAGGGTTCTACAGCGGGGGAGATCAGAGAGATTTCAGGAAGCGGGGGCTGAGGACGTAGCAGACCTCCAAGGTCAGCCGCTGTGGACTCAAGCACTGGTCCACACTCTTCTTCGTCTGACAGCACTCCACAAGGGGACAGGAGCGTTGACGCCATATTCACTAGGTTACCTGGAGGCACACACGAGCCGTGTCGGTTATCAAGTAAAATCAACCGCTCAGGTGCATATTACATGGGGCACATCTTGTAGACTGTGCAAGGTGGCGTGTTGGCCAGACCTGACAATCACTCGAGCAGTGCCTGGGTCAATCAACAAATATGCCTTATCAAACTGTAGGTACAAAACTGAAGGACCACACCCTATTGCACTAAATGTCAACTTAAGGTTACCTGTGAAACCTGTTAGCCAAGAATAGTAAAAATATTTAAATGTAAGTATCATGCCGTTTGAAGTAGCACAACACAAACCATGTTAACGTAGTCCAATGACCCGTCCAATTATGACAGCTTATAACCCACCACCTAGTTCTGCTGAAGTCAGATTTGAAGATAACGTTGACATTAATAACGTTAAACGTTATAGATTGTGGCTATAATCAAATTTAAGCACAAGTTTAACATTTTAGACACTAATAGCGACAGAAAATGGCACGGGGTCAACACTGGTGACCAGTCGATTTGTTTATCTGATCTTGGAAGGAAAGACACTTGCCTCATGATTCGTCTGTCTTTCAGGCCACAATTAACTATCCACATTAAACACTATTTTTAACTACAGTTTGTATGAAATTCAACTCACAAATCAAGTACAGTTATCCAACATTCGATAGGAGAATTTGAGGATTAGCGTTAGCAGGAATAAATAACTTTACGTATTATAGTATTAGCTATAGCTAAGATACATTGAATGTCACGTTTGGAGTCTGAGTGTATAGGTGGCTAATTTAACATTGCGTTAGACATTGCTACTAAATTTTAGCAGGTCATATCAGCTAAACATACCGCTTTCGAACTGATTGAAACCTTGCAAAGTCTATCGAGTGACTATTTCCATGAAATATATCGATGGCACACTGTCCATTATCACGTCTAGATTCGTTAACTAAAATGTAACAAGCTAGCCAGAAAGGAAATGTATTCCTTACCTTTTTTGCAACAGCGCAACACAAAACGCGTTGTCGGCAACTATCGCTAATGAACTCTTCACTTTAGGCACCAAAGTTAGCCTAGTTAAAACAGCTGGCATATAATTATTAAATACAGTTACCTTATCCTACAAGCAACATTTACATATATTTTTTCAGATTTAATGCAAACCTATGTTACGCTAACCTATGTGAAAACGAAAAGCACCACACTATGTACCTTCCTACTCCGGGCGACCGCTGTTTGAATGAACCAATTCAAACATCGCGCTGCATGTCTGCGACCAATCCCTGTGCACGGTTATCACTCAACCTGACCAATGCAAGCGCTGCAGGGCATGAGAAGTGAGCAGCCATTGGCTAGGTGGCGCCGCAGCACGGAAGTTTTGAAATATTGCGGCCCCGACTCGGAGCCAACGTTGACTGGTGTACGGTGTGGTGTGTCATGTAATAATATCCATGGACATTTTTTGTAAATTAACTCACTCCAGTTGAACGATGTTTCCATTAGCGTTACCATCGCGACAACGGTTCTGTTATTAAGGCAGTCACACATGAATTTGTACTGGATACTGAAAATCTTTTCTTTTCAAATTGTGCTGTTCCTCACTCACTAAGGCTACTGTGATGATATTAGCCTATTGTTTACTTACTGCCTTGAAAATAGTAACTTCTCCTTGTTCACATTTTAAAAATGTACAGATAGACATTTCTTGAGTAGCGCTGATAACTTCTTTAGGCCCAAATTAAATTGTTTCTATTGCAGAAACACTCTTTAAATTGTTTAATTTTCAGTGGAATATGACCCAATGGCATGATATTTGAGTAGGGTCTGAAACCACCCCTACAGAAAGGGGCATCTGAGCTAATCACTCTGGAGGGGGCTATTATCACGTAGTATTATACAGCATTCTGTTCTCGCCATTGAAGACAGGTGCCATTCTCATGTTTGATTGGTCGCAGAGTGGTCCCCTAAAAGGAAAGGGTAGCATAGGGGGTGGGAATTGAGAGAATTGTCACTGATACTTGGTTTCAGACAACGAAACAGAGAGGGACAGTCATCATGTGTTGATAGAAACGGAAGTTGAATGGTTTAGATAGACAACTTCCCAGATAAGTTGGGGACTGCTTACTTGTGTTAGGCATATTAATTGTGTGCAACAGGGTGATACGTAAAACTAAACAACACAGCAGTGTTGCCTGTCCACTCCGCTATCTGAAGGAACAGAGCATACTGGATGGGCTGCACACTTGAACGGGTGAGCACAACACACTGTTAACCAAACATCACTGCTAAACTTAGACATGACAATGCACACAGCCTGGCAGTACACAGGAGCCAGGCTGGCTGGTGTAGGGTTACTGCCAAAAGTTATGTTACTACATGAACTGGAATGTTTGTACAATGAGAATGTATGCTGTACCATAGCAAAGCCAGGCTGATGACTTTCAGTGGGCATTACTGTAGACACGAATGTGTGTTACTTTTACTGCATGTATTAGCCTACTTGACATTGATGTGTCACTAAAACGCCTTCCATACCAGCACTTCAATCAGTGATGTTTTCATATTTAAAAGGAATGCCTAAGTTGATTTTGGTTCTGCAATTCACCTCTCAAACAGTGGGAATGACAAGGATTCATAGTATGATTATAACAATATGGCTTTTTCTTTGCCGTCATCTTACATCTCTTTCTCTCTTTTTTTGTTTTCTTGAGACAACAGAGTTTACTCTGTTTTTAGGAGGCTTTTCTTCCCTTTCACACAACATCACTTGTGAGCTTCCCTCTTAAAATGGGCAACTACAGCTCTGCCTTCACTGCTGGTAAGGTGGTATCTCCTCAACTCTGACCAGTAGTCTTTAGCTTTTGTAGATTTTAGGGAAATGTCTTGAATGTGAGGTGTACTGTTTACTTTTGTGTACAGAGCACAGGGGAGAAATAAAATGTTGACAAACTTGCTGTGAAAGTGGCAATAAAATTCAATATAACCCTTTTCTTTCTAATAATCCTCCACTTATACATATCTACATGTGTTACTTTTGACATGAGATAACCTAGTCTTTTGATTAAAGATTTCAGAGGTGCTTACAGTATAATTACTTTGGTTTAGTGGACTCATTGGTATCACATAAAAGCCCTTTCATAGAAGGAGCTGCTCTGGCACAGACCATATGTTTGGCATTCAAATGTTTGCCATTTGTTTTGCATACTGGTGTAGTCCAGGTGCAATACATTCATTGTCCAGTCAGTGAGTGAGTACAGCTCTCCAGGGGTAACTCAGCACATAGAGGGTTAGTTTTAGGAAGATTAGGCTCCTCTGAACAGTTTTGTTGTGGACAAGGCATCACTTTGCTACTGGATTTGAGCCATTATGGGTTTGTATATTCAAGTTGTTTAGACAGGGAAGTGCTTTAGCCTCTGCATCTTTGTTGGTTTTCAACCACTGTGGAATCTGTATGTTGTTTTTACTTGATTCTTTGTCAGTACATGTATTGTTTGTGTTTCAGATATTGAAGATTTTAAAGCCATTGTATCCTCTGGAAGCCCAGCCCACCCATCGGATGGAAGAAGACATGGGACATTTCGCAGGTGTCAATCGGAGATACTCCTATCAGTAAGTCTATCAGACTAATAGAGTGTAATGGTCTGTATAGCTGTGTTGAAGCATCCCCAGATTATGCAGTGACGACACACAGATGAGGCAGTTATATTGGCAACAGCAATTCAAGGAGGATGTTTGAGGACCAGGACAGCCAAGTAATCACCCATGCTGTTGTGTTTCTGGCATTGGTAGTTTACACAAATGTCAACTTCAAACACAGCGGCTGTGCTATTTCCAGTTTACTCAAATTTCATTTCCTGGTTGTAATGTTGTTATGACAGCCATGCTTGCAGGGGCATATAAGAGCAGGAGTGCATGTCGCTGTGTCTGGTTAAAGAAATTGCAGGTGCCAGTGATGTGACTTTAGACGAAGAGAGAGCAGGTGATGACACATGCACACTGCAGAGGGGAATTGGGGGAGGGGGTCATGACATGATTCCAGTGTTGTTTACGGATGACAGCACGAAGATTAGGCAGTGGCCTTTCCCTCCTCAGCCTGTCCTTGGGTTATATTTAACTAGCTGTCTCCCTGTCTGTCTACCTCCAAATGAAGTCTTAAAACAAGTTGTAATGCGCAATTAGGCCTACTAAGTGTCACCTGATTGCTTTTTAGGAGCTATGGTTATAACGCACACAACAGCACAACATTCCATTTTATAAATAGAAAAAAAATTACCCAATTGACTTTGTTTATAGTTAAGCTCATAGCTTTTTTTAAAGTGAGGTATGCACTGTGAGGACCAGGGAGGAACCTGTAAAGAAGCTTGAGCAAATGTTAGAGAATGTTTTTGTGGACATCACAACATCTGGTGGCTATTGGTAGCTGCTGCAACATTTCAGGTCTAGTACACTTGCCATCTTTCTGTGTTCAATACCAAATGCACTGCCAAAATGTTCACAAAGAAGTACATTTCCTTAATTGTTTCATGCAGTGACATTAATTTCATGCTGACTGCAGCACTCAACTATATATTTGTGAGAGCTTTTATTTTTGTGGTATATCTGTCATTGCAAAACAAAAGACATCTGGCAGAAAGTAGCAGGTATAACTAACAGCAACTTTAAACAGCTGTTTACTATCTTCAGTACTTATCTTCAGATCTAAATGCGGAAGAAGTACACATATAATATATGTAGGCTATGACAAAACATTTGTAAGGCCTTCGCTTCCTTACAGTGTAAGCAAACAGTTATACTCTTCAGTTGTAAATAATAATGCTAACCTCTGCTGTGTTTTGTTATTTTGGCATTGATCTTAGATATAAAGTATGGCATAATTGGTCTTCTCTTATTTCCACAGTCCTCCCAGACCCAGTTCTCTGATCCTTTCCCTCCTGTGACACCCTGTGATGAGTTAGAGAAACCTGAGCCAGAGGAAACTAATGGACCTGATATACTGAGCCTCAAGTTCCTCAATGTGGTGGATGCCCCAGTAAGTCACCTCTTCAGCCTCTGCTTATTGTCTGCTATTCAGCGACTGCTTTTACCGGCTCTCTCAGGCTCCACATGCAAAGTAAAATTGCTCCACTGCTGGCTTACAGACCGAGTTTGCATAGAGCAGCATAGCAAACAAAATGTTTAAACAAAATGTTTAAACATTTCTTGGAAAAAAAACCTTGTACAAAAACAACAGCAGGTGTATTTTACTGACTTCCTGGACCATTTCCTGCCCCATATCATACTCTAACCAAAAATGTTTTCTTTGTCCTTTTCCTTTGTCTCTGGGGTCTAAATGGACTTTGGCTTGTGAGATTTTCCACATCAGGATGGTGTCAGGGCTGCGTTCTGTACCTACATATTGATGAGGCTATCAGGCTGCCTTTAATTCATTTATAGAATATTACAGCCCCAGTTCACTTTCATTAGAGCAGCTGTTGGGAGTTATTAGCAATACTATTAGCACTGTGACAAGCAAATAACTGACACTGCAGGTTCTGTCTTTTTACTTGCTAGGATGCAGATAAGGAGAGGTTGCCCTGGTGCTAGGCAGATATTAGCGGTGAAATTGTTTGTCTTAGTGGCTGTAGATCATCAGATCGTAATGAGACATTGACTGAAAACGTTGCTATGAGTTTATGAAGGACACCGGTGTGTTCATTGCATCGATCATTTCAAAGATCAAGAAGTTTATTTGTCACATTATACATTGAAATACTAATGTATGACATGTAATGAAATTTAATAGCCTTAAATATAAAAGAGTATTAGCTCAATCTAAGAGAAAAAAGCAAGAGCCAAAAAAAATGGACATGGAATGGAAATGGACAAAATGGATCCCATAAGCGGTCAGGATCCATGTAACCTGCGAACCCAGGCGTGGTTTGTCAATTTGTGTCCAGCATCTTCCAGAGACCGAAGCTGCTAAGAAGTAGGAGGAGTGACGGAAGAGATAGGCTATCGTCTTCAGCTAAGGTGTTAATAAAGATGGCATCACTTTGCCCACCCATGTGAGAATATAGCCCGCATCGGAGACCACCGCACAGGCAAAACAATCGGTGGGCAGGGCCGCGCCTCCTCCGAACTGGGCTATCGGAACATAGCCCTCTGCAGGCACATGGCCCACACTCGAACCATGGGTGAACGATCCTCTACCCCGCTCCTCCACGTCTCACCGTCACCTTCACAGCATCGGCCCCAGTTTCCCTCCACTCCGTCTCTGCCACACATAGCAAAGAAGGCGCTGCAGCTCCGCAAATGAAGACGCCTGGTGGAGCTAGGACTTCGTGTCATTGTAGGCGAACGGAACATAAAAATACAAAACTAATCTCAACTTTCCAAATGGTTGGGGACTGATTAAAAACTAAACAAAAAGTAACAAAATTTTAAAAGGCATGATCCAGCACAATGTGAGTCACCAAAGGTGAAAAGAAAGGTGAGAAATTGGGTGGGAGGGTGAAAATAAGAATCGGAGCTGCGGTATCAGGCTGCCGTCGTGCGGCGCCATCACGATATCGAATTTACAGATCATGTGCTGCTCTGATTAACAGTTTAAAAAGTTGGCTAGATATTTCAGGTTATGCTCTTGACATCACTCTCTTGTAACCATCGTACGGAGCTACAGATGCAGTTCAGTGGAATAAAATACTAGTTTTGCAACTAAAAGTGTGATTACTCAATAAACCCACATGAAAAGGGGAGCAGGTGGCATAGGAGAGGATCCATATTGTTAGTTCACGTTCTCAATCATAAGTTAAACCAGTGATGTTATCAACGCTTGGCAACAACAAGTAGGCTACATGGTGTGAAAGCTCAAATGTACACCAAATCAACCTAAACAAATAAATGCACATAGACAATTAATCTAAAGACACAGCGAGGCTCAGATACACAACCTCAGTGTTTTGATGCAGGAATTGTCACGTGGTGACCAAGCTATTTTATTATTAATAAAAAGAAGCAATTAGCAATTTCCTAAACTAGGCTCCTTAGTCTGAGATTCCTTTTCACTGATGATGATAACTCTGGACTCAAAGTAATATTCAAAGGTTAGATGCTCCAGGTGAGGTTCAAACTCACAACCTCTACATTGCTCTGCCGGAATTGAAGTGGTATGCCCGAAGTGGTATGATAAGCTATGACCGACTGTGCCACTGATGCCGCTGGCAGATGAACAGACAAGTCAGTTGTGTTTTTGTGGTGACCTTAATTAGACAGGAGTCAAAGTAACGGTTTAAACATGCACCTACAGGTGAGATTCGAACTCACAACCTCGGCATTGCTCTGTTGTAATTGTTTCGTAAGTATCCTGCGCTGACAGAGTGTGCCACTTGACCTACTGATAGCTCTATCCCGGGAATCATTTGTGTCTGCTCAATTCCAGAGAATCAACTGGTGTGAGGACCTTGACATGAGTCAAAGTAACTATTTAAAGACTTGATGCTCCAGGTGAGGCTCGAACTCACAACCTCGGCATTGCTCAGCTGGAACTGTCTTATAAGTACCGCGCGCTGACCGATTGCGCCACTGGAGCTCCTGATAGACTTACGGACGATTCAACTCTACATCTAAAATCACATCTACAGTATTTTATTATTCGGGTATGATGACCTTAATTAGACAGGGGTCAAAGTAACGGTTTAAAGATTAGATGCTCCAGGTGAGGTTCGGACTCACAACCTCAACACTACTCTGCCGAAGCTCGAAGTACTGTGTGCTGACCGATTGTGCAACTGGGGCTACTTACACCTGACAGATTTACAGACAAATCAGTTATGTCTGCTACATTAAGTCTACATAAAAGTTTTCAGATTTGAAAGTTATGACAGTAATTAGACAGGAATCAAAGTAAGACTAGATGGTCCAGGTGAAGCTCGAGCACATAACCTCAGCTTTGGCTCTCCTGGGTCTGTCTTATAAGTACAGTATGTTGACTGCTTGCACTGATACATTATGCACAAGTCTACTATTTGTGCTACAATCGACTAGTCGAAGTCTCGAACGTACAACCTCTTATGTCTTACTGTCTTATGAGTGTGTTGCGCTCAATGATTGCGCTATTGGAACTCCGTCATTTTGGTTGATCTACAGACAAATCAGTTGTGTTTGCCTCAGTCACGTCTACAGTAACTTTTTGAAGACTAGATGCTCTTGGTGTTCCACAGGAAAATATGAAAGGCGGTCAGTAACTCCCCGTCGGGAGTTATTCCATGATATTGACTGCCTCGCTTATTACGTGGCTACCTATTGAATACATCAAACCATGACAACAAAGCATATTTATCATTGCTTTCATAGTAATTTGAATGATTAATATATGGATAATGGCAACGTTCTATCTCACTTTCCTTAACAGCGTTCTGTTATACTTAGCAACGGTCCGTCATCAAGAAATATCAGACTGTAGAACGTTGGGAAGTCCCATTGAAGTGAATGGACCATTCTACAGAATTATGAAGAGCCGTGTAATAAACAGAAATAGACAAGACAGAGGAAAAGATTTCAGATGTGCCATAATGAACCTACAGGCTGTCAGAAGCAGGACACATTCTCCCAACCAGAAATGACTGAGTCAGCCCACAAGAGGTCTACCTTGAATCAAACGTACAAGACCACTAGGCATATCTCTATCTGAAGCTTACACCATATTCACATACATGTCAGAATACACAGGTGACTGATGTGCCCGATCAGTCAACTCACAGCTTCAAGATTGTTATGATTAATGGGTCTGTTTTATAATTATACCACTGGAACTGTATGTACTCTGTGTTCTGGGTTTAAATGATACAAATATTTTGGTTTCAACGTTGGTTGCAAAGTTTGGCTCTTGCTCTTGCAATTTTGTTTGTTTAATTAATTAATTGATTCATTCTCTCATTTAGATATACATTCATTCATTCAATTCATTAATTTATGCCTTGTACCACAGACGGCTAATGCCAGTGCCAGTCGTACCTCCATGTCTGCCCCTTCAACGCCCACCTCAGTGGGCTTAGATGTCAGACAAGGAGGCAGAAGCAATGCCACTGTTACCCCCTCCCCACCCTGCTCACCCTCGCCCCCATCCCTGTTTTCTGGGGCACTTTCGGCTGTGTTGCACCACCCACGAACAGCTCTGAGGGTAACACCCTCAGGCTCCCCTGTTTTGGATCAACTCAAACTGCAGCTCAGAGAGATGAGAGACGATCTGGAGCTGCTAAAGAGCCAACATAAGTAGGTGTGATAGCAAAATGTATGTGTGTGTGTGTGTGTGTGTGCGCGCGCGCGCGCGCGCCTGTAAACCATGAATCGTATAAGTGTATCTCTATGGAGGTGATTTGTGTGTCAGTGTAATTGGTTGTTTTTACATGTCGTAAGTGAAAAATAGCAATATTAATATATATTATTCATTTTAATTCATTATTATTATTTAAAGTTTTTTATATTGTAATATTGCATTTTTGGTGAATGTTTCTCAGGAAAGAGGTGACACTACTGATGAGTGAACTTGATGAAGAGAAGAAGATTCGCCTGTCTTTGCAGGTTAGAGTCACCAAGGGTTGGGGTGAGGGGAGCTGCAACCAAAGACTGCATCCATAACACATTCAGATCTGTGTGTCCACAGAGACCAGGGTTCAATTCGGAGACAAAAGTCCTAAAACATACTTAAAAAATCAAGTGTTTAGGTGATCACTTGTGTTGAAGAAAACATTTAAAAATGAGCGTGAACTTTTTGGACCACATGGCTCAGATTAGATTGCTTGAGCAACAAGCAATATATTGGATGGTTTTGCCAATCTGTTGATCAGATTTGTAAATCACACTAAATCCAATGCACGTTGCATGCTTTTGCTTACTATTTTACTATATACTGGACAATATTTGATGTTCAAATAAACAGATAATGTCTAATTGATGCCAACTATAAGAGAGGTTGAATAACTTTCTTGTAAATACAAAGAAACCAAATAATTGGGCAGAAAGATTGCTATTGTATAATTCAGAACATCTGTTTATGTCCATGTGTAATTGTGATTCATGCAGGTGGAGGTGGACAAGATAAAAAAGAAACTGTCTAAATCATCATGAGCATTTGACATGTGCACCAATCAAATTGTCCTCATTTTTAAATGAAGATTGAAGAATTCTCCTTCACATCTTTCCTGAACCTAGTGGCTTTTCCCATCGAGGTCAAGGAAAAGTAGCTGGTAAAAAGAACAAACAATGGGAGGTCATTTTTTTTGTTGTGAGTACTGCTGTAATGAATCTGCCATGTAGTCAGTGATTAATGATTGTCATCAGCAGACTAGTGGTGCAGTAATATTGCTGCTGCCCACTCCAGGAGCCCACTCCCTGACATGCTAATAGTCATCTTGAAGATGAGCCAAAACACCTGAAAACAACACATGGAAGTAAGCCTTCAAAGACCCAGAAGCCCTTGGACACGTACATAGAAGAATGGAAAAATGTAGGACTACTATGCTTAGCCAAGATCTTGTAAATAACCTATTTGCATAATTTACACATTTATTTGGTTTGTGGAATGTATGCTACTACATGTATAAAAATATAAAGTATGATGTTTCAACATTTACTACACAAACACACAAGCATGATTTAAATGATTTTAATAAAATCATACAGTAGGATTTTGTCAACACTGGCTAGCCAGGCATTTGCAGTGTAAGACAACGTTTAAAAAGGTATATTAGGACTTTCAGACTGTTATGTATAGTATATTACATTTATTTGCTTTATAAAATCCCTAATACATGATATACACCATATGTACATATGTACATAATATATATGATCAAGATCCTCGTAATGCTTCCCTTGTGTTTGTGAGTGACTAATTTTACCAGACTTCTCTTCAGAGTGTTATCTAAGCTCCAAAAGTTTGATATAGGACTCAAAGGCCTCATCACACAGACGTGTCTTTAAGCAAAGTGGATTTCACCTGACTTTGTCAAGCCAGCTGCAGCTGAGTGCGGCCAGAAATGCATTTTGGGTTGAAAGTTTGTATTCCTGTACAATTGGTTATTTTTGGCATTTTCAACCCAAAATGCATTGCTGGCTGCGGTCAACGTGACAGGGTCAGGTAATATTTAATTCGCCTCTTGTTTGTCTGGTTGCTGATGAAGACACAAGAAGTCAATAAAGGCTGCATTGGTTAGACCAGACCTGCGGAGGGCAGCAGAGATCTACCTATGGGCCAACTGACTGATGGCATTAGTGCTTGAAACAAGCCCAGCACAATTTGTCTCCTGCTGAGCTTAACTGGGAGCTGAGTGCAAGCCTGTTCAGAAGTTAGTGTTTTCACAGGGAATAGGCCTGAAGGTCACCTCCTTCTCCTCCTCCAGCAAGAGATCATATCGGCACAGCGGCCTACAGGACACACACACACAGACACAAATGAATTTCATAAACTGCCACACCGCAAGCTACATGGACTGGTCATGCAGATACACTTTTGTCTAAAAAGTATACAAAACGGCCCAAAGTTTTCCATGTAATACTTAAATCACACCAAGCAGAGACGTGCAAACAGTTGCAGATGATAGTCTTTATAGCCTATAGTGTAAAAATGTAAGGTCAAAGGTGGGTTTAAGGGCTTTGACTGCTGACCTGTTTGAACCGTAAAGGGGTGTGAGACGAATACGGAGCACACGCAGTTTGTAGCGTGGCTGCAGGACATTTCCTGTCGAGAAGCTAATGGACACCTGCTCCACGGGCCGCAGGTCTCTGTCAAACTGTGCCAGCAAGCTTTTTTCTGTGTAGCGTTTAAATTCGGCTGCTTTACTGTATGAGAAAGAGAGACGCAGACAGCAAGAGAGACAGAGCAGGAAATAGTAGAGAAACAAAATGAATAAGAGAAATTGTAATTTATGTCTCATGTTTACATTTTTGTGTCTTGTTCTTGCATGCGCTATGTTGTAGAGAGGATAGATATTTAGAGAGAGTGTGCACGTGTGTGTTCACTAGTGTACATGCCTTGTGCCTGCATGTGAGCATATGTTGCGGTAAACATAAGTTATCTTATGCTGATGTGCACTTGCAGCCACTTACTGGTCTATCTTTGCTTCAGTCATCTGACCTTTGCTGTGTAGTTTCAGAGTCAGGAAACCCCAACGTGTCTCAAGGTTCCATGTCATAATGTCCACCCTGTAGCTAGTCTCTGTATAAACAAGACATTACATTTCCATTCTCTGTTTTAACCAAAGATTCTTGTTTTAACCCAAGATTTTAGAGCAGAGCATTCTAGAATGTTTGCTTTTAACCAAAGATATTACACCAGATCCAATTAACCAAAGATATTACACCAGATCCAATTACAAATATTTTCGTTAAAAAAAAAAAAAAAGTAAAGTAACAATTTGAGGATGTAAATCTGCCCACAAGGGTTTCATTTTTAAACTGAGGAAATCATAGGTCATGAGAATTATACATGCTCATCACTGTGGTGTTATTTTCATGTTCTTCACTACCATAGATTACAAAATTGCAATCAGTGCATGATTGCATAAATAATGTTTATCATTTCCTCTTTGTCAATTGCTGTTGCATATATTTAAATAATCTTTAATACGGTTATATTTAAATACACATATCTATAAGCCTCTGTAGTCTGCAGTTTCTACTGCAAACCAAAATGACAAACATTTTGACAATAAACAGGAATATCCTAATACACCACCAGTCAAGACCTTTATCATGTCAACCGAGAACAGTACATAGACTCACTGCAAAATGGAGACCAGTCATTTGTACTGAAGAATGTCATTGTTTGTTGCTGCTTGACCAGAGATTCTTTCCACTTGATGACATCATAACCTGCAGACCAAACCTCAGAATTCACATATGCGCATACATTTCTTGATTGTCAACATTCTTGCCATCATCATCGTTATCTGTTATAGCAATGCACTGTTGATAAAAATATACGTGCATAGGCCTATAATGAAACTGAAAGTGATGAAACTGAAACTAAATAACTCCTGTCTTACCAAACAGTGGACAGCCTTCACCCTTGAACTTCTCGCAATCCAGACAATTTCCGTCGAGGAAATCCATATAGGATTCACATGGGTATGCAATCATGTTGCATGTCTTGTTGATAGAGTTCATGAACAAATACACCGACCTCTGGTGGTCACATTTGAAATAGGATGTTCCTTTGGAAAAAGCAGGGGAAAACCAACACACAGTATGAACAATCAGTGTGTCAATATGGCCAGTTTACATGAAGACTCTTGTATCCTACTGGAACACTTACTCCCCAAAGGTGGAAAAGGTAAAGGTGGAATTACAATGACACTGACTTATGTTTAATTCCTACTGAGTTAGGAGGGAGCAGGAAAAAGAAGGAAGTAATGTAGGAAAAGGTCACAAGGAGACAAGTAAACAAAATTATCAGGGTTAAACCTAGACTTCGAGAGGTCAAAATACTGTGCTTATAGTGCATAAAGACATCTCTTTACCCAAATCTGCTGATCTGTGATATGTATTAATATGCTCTCAGGACTATTGCAAATGGGAAATCCACACTGAATCCCTTCCTGCAGACTCACCAGCTAGAATTGTCCGGGGGCATCCTGGCTGATCTGATCCTCCATTGGGGTAGTAGTCTATATGACCCAGAGGCTTCCGGAAGCCCAGTGCTATGGGAACAGAGATAATATGGTCACGTTTTTGCCACTTCAATAATAATGGACACAGGGAAAGTGTACCAGGAAAGGGAAGAAGAGAACATACCAGAGAACAAAACAAGAGGAGGCAGTGAGAGGAGAAAAATACAACAGTGGGCTTACCAAAAAATATTACTACCTTCTGAAAAATCAGGACAGGATTTATGGACAGATGAAGAGAGGGAGAAGAAGTTTGTTGATGATGAGAAGAAGGCAGAGGACAAAAGAAAGAGGAGTGGATCAGACATTTTGCGCGACCCACCATCCATGTCTGAGTGAACTACATCCACAAACTGAGCATCTGTGGGGTCCAGGCGTTTCTCGATGGGCTTGCCTGTGAACTCCGGCCCAGCTGCGTCCAATGCTGAGGAGAGAGACAGGTGACACAAGGGGTAAAGGGGGAAATGGGATGAAGTTTATAGAAATGACCAGCTGCTCTCCCCTTTGTCTTTCTCACCTGTGATCCTGCCAATGGAGCCATTGAGTTCGGCCCCAATGAAACCTGAAATGTGGGCCCCCAGACTCACTCCAATCAGATGGACAGAACTCAGATGCGCACCATGCTCCTGGGAGACATGAAAAGGGAGAGTGACAAGGAGAAAGAAAGGGAAAAATTGTAGAGTGGTGGGGAGAGATTGAAAGAGAGAGAGAGAGAGAGCACATAGATTGGTCATAAACAATGTAATTTTGTTTTAATCTGCAAATGCTTGTTCTAGCAGTGACTGACCAAAAAGAAAACTTGGTTGGATGACTTGCACTAGTGACTACTACTGTGTGGATAACCCAAACGTGTAAATAGCCCACAAAGGTCAGAGACAATGTCAAGATCAGCAGTTACAGATTAGCAAAGGGGGGTCATAAAACAGAGGCAGAGGAACTGCAAAATGCTATCAACAGAGAGCCGTGTTCACACTAACCCACATATAGTACCGAAATGTGCAATTCATCTGGTCACAGTCAACTGACACAGGTCATCTGTTTACAGTCCACATCCAAAGGCATATTTGCTCTCACTGTTTCAAGAACATCCCTCAGGACTAGGATGCATTGTACATTGATGGTAAATAACATGTACAGTATATAAACACAATCTCACAATTGTCTAGGAATTGTATGTATGGCTCTCTGAGTAAGTGAGACAATTGAGATTTAAAGCTGTGAACTGTATCGTCCATCGTACACACACACACACATACTCTCTCTCTCTCTCTCTCTCTCTCTCTCTCTCCCTCTCTCTCTCTCTATCTCTTTCTCTTGGTGTGCCCCATTCCCTCCCTCACCTTCATCTCCAGTAGGAAGGCAGTCATGTTGTGGGCCACCTTCCTCGTGTTCTTCACCGCTTCAAAGTAGTTGATGTTGGCAGCACCACGGTTCCAGTCCACCACAATCACATTGAGGTCGTCTCGCTCCACCAGCAGCTGTGCCAGCTCCTCATACCATCCCGGGGGCGACCCTGTCGGCCGGTATCCGTGGATGATGAAGGTGGTGGGACGGCTGGCTTTGAGCTCAGGCTGGGAGAAGGGTTTGAGGTGGCTCAGCTCACGGGCACAGGTGAGGTTGGCACGAGTGTACAGCAGGAGCCGCACCTCCACGCTAGTGCCCACGATAGCGTGTTTGATGCTCAGGTCTGTGAATTCTGCACACTTCTCAGCTGAACCTGAAGAAAGGAGGAGAGTGAGTGTGTGTTTGTGTAAGTGTGTGTGTGTGTGTGTGTCCACAACAAAAAAATACAATGAAGAAAAACAGATAAAAGAGAGAGAAATGTCACCCTGTGTGTTTCTCTTTTTCTTGTGTGTTTCTGTGTATGTGTGTATTTCTGAATATCTGTGGCTGTGATCACCTTACTTGTGTGTACTATACATGATGTCCCCAGCACGGCTAAAAGGCAGTAGTGAAACATTCTGCAGACCTATAGGAGAACTGTCACGTAACACAAGAACACATAATAAAAATCTAGAACATTTGTTGTTTTGCTGGTGATCAGAGGACAACGAACAAACACAGACACAACACACACACACACACACACACACACACACACATACACATGGCCTGCTACATTACTTTGTAGATCACCCTCATCTTCCACATCAGAAGAGGCCTGTCTAAGGCTAAGGCTGGAGCAGTTTTCCATCTGCACAACAAAAACATAGTCTGGTCTAATCAAGTCTAATTTTTTTACTGGTGGAGCCAGTTCCATTGGTTATAGTGAAATGTCATTTTTTACAGCACGCACAGCACGAATGGAACGCTTCATTGATGTATCCTGCGTAGCCTCCACAGAGCAAACACACATGTGGCAAAAACACACAAACACAGACACAAGCATGATTTCAAGCACAACACAAAGTTGCTACACCACTTCAGCTGTGGTCTTCGATCACATCAAAGTTTGTGATCTCCTACTACAACATCAGAGGGCTGCAAGTCAATGTCAACATGCTAATTAACCCGCACCTTATTTTTATCTTTATTGTTTGTTGAGTTTACTCTCTCTCTCTCTTTCTCTCTTTTTCATTCACACACACAGGCACACACACACACACACACACACACACACTTCTTCTGCAGGATATGTCTAAGTGCAAACACAGAATGCCTGATTGTAAAACACCCATTCTAGAGAGGCACAGCACAGGGGAACAATGACTGGCCTCAGTCTCTCAGCCCATGGACAACTGACTGAGAACTTCTGCTGAATTTGGTATGATGTAAGTGGATGGGTATTCTCAGCCCTGAATAATAGCCAAAACCGCAACTCTGTCTTTCCAATCACTTCCTTCCTGTTCTTGTACAGTCGTCCCATTTGGACTTTGTACAGACTGTCCAACAAACTCAGACACAATTCACCTTGATTCACACAAGTACAAAGTATCATTCTAACAGTCCAGATAATGCACATCTCTGTAACAGATCTTGCACTACATTTTGCTATTTTTAGCACCAGATCAGGGTGAGACCTCTATTACTTGGTCTAATTGTGCATTGCTGTGTCTTGCTGCTACAGGCCAGTTATATATTGTTATATCCTGCATCATGTTGAGTAATGTTGAGTAAGCTGCTGGTTGTTGATTGTCCACTGAGGGAAATCCTCTACCATGGTTACAGCAGTCTAGCACCTTTCCTATGGATATCTGAGAAGTCAGCTGCTATAAAGACAATTAAGATTTTTTCTTTTGACCAGAGAGTACTTGGGCATAAAGAGAGGACCAGATCAAGAGAGGATCAGATCAAGAGAGCTGCATTTGGTTTCGCCCACAGTTCCATGGACGTGAAGTATGTGAAATACAGTGTGCCCTCTGCATCAAACTGTAGGCATTCTAGTCAATCAAGTTTCAGGTGGGTGGTGTTTTCCTAGCCTTCGAGATGATGTCTTCCCTGCGACCAAACACTAAAAGTAATAGATTAGCTGTTTTGGGCCATGTGCCAAAAAGAGTTTCACAATGACCACTGCACTCCAGCAAACACCCAAATTCATGAGAAATTTGAAACTGAAAACCACCGCTGGGTTTCACTTAGTTTCACAACAGAGAAAGACAGAGGGGGAGAGAGAGAGAACTGTGAATAGCTGTAGATTATATTGGGAATGTTAAAAGCTTTTAGTCCATGAAAAAAACCCACTAATGATCATCACTCTGTAACTCTCACATACATAAAATACACCATGCTGTACAAGCAGAAAAGGCCAAAGCTACAAATAAATTAACAACCAGTGGGGACAGGAGGACACAAATGGCAACAAATACCATAAAGTTGTAAACATCTAAGCACCGGGACACTATTCAATGCCTGCAGTAATCTGATAAGGAACCTGAGAGTACATGAATGGAGAGAAAGAGAGAGAGAGAGAGAGAGTGAGAGAGAGTCTACCATGCGTCCCTGTTTCTTCTTCTTTCTGTTGGTGTCAAAAGCTCAATACACACACACACACACAAACACAAACACAGGCACACACACCTTATCTCTCTTAGGGTGGACTGTATAGCTCCCTGTGAGGGAAACAATATAACACACTGTAAGAGAGAAGTTCCTCAAGCACCCAATCGTCCTCACACACACACACACACACACACACACACACACACACACACACACACACACCCTTTATCTCTCTTAGGGTGGACTGTATAGCTCCCTATGAGGGAAACAATATAACACACTGTAAGAGAGAAGTTTCTCAAGCACCCAATTGTCCTCACACACACACACACACATACACACAATGTACTAAATCAATTCTCAGAATCCATAGTCTCATGCCAAAGTATAACTCAGTTTCACTGCATTCAGAAACTATGAAAAATCTGACAGAAAGTAGTAGTGAGAGTACTTGAAAGGGATCTAGAGAGACACAGACAGAAACAGGGGGGCGAGAGAGAAAGAGAGAGAGAGAGAGAAAGAGAGAGAGACATTTACCGTCGCCAGTAGTCGCTTTCTTGTCCCTGTCAAAAGGAGTGTGTTTTCAAGGAAGTAGAGGCTGCCTTGCACCTCCCTGGCAAGATCTGGGCCCCACCCCCCTGCCTGAGGCCAACCTGCTGAAAGGTGACACATTCCATTTGTGATCCTACCTGGAATCCTCTACACCTGCTATCTGATTTACCACAGAGCAGAGGAGCTGGAGAACATGCAAATGTCTGGTCATGTTTCCAAAAAAAGTCTAAATTTATACACTCATGCAATTCATATATCCTGGCTGTGTTTTCTGTCCAACCCAGTTATCCAGTTAACTGAGAGAGAAAAAACATAGGCTATATATTTGTGCTGACTCTACTTTGGGCAAAAGTGGTTCATCTAGACAACACGGAATAGATCAAATACAACCGTGAATAGGTAAAGTACAAAATAAGTCTGTGGGTGCTAGTGATATATTAACCAGCTGACCTAACTAAAACAGCTTAAGCTCAGAAAGCCTTTCATTTCGCTATGAATGGATTTAACGACACAAAACAAACAACATCAAGCAGATACAATGTAGTGGTTTTATTATAGCCTACAGTAGTCTACTTAGCCTATGTCTCAAACGAACGTGGCTCGCCTAGTCTCATCCAGTTAGGCTGCAAATACAGGAACGACACTTACACTGATTGAATGTCCTAAAGATTTCTTGAGAAATTTGAGAAATTTGGCAACCCAGCGAGAACTCCAAAAACATTCAGTCGGTCAGCGCCATCTGGCGATGCAATAGTGTACGCCACCGTCGCAACATCCTCAACTCTTTTTACGACATTCAATGGCATCACTTGCACAGTCAGCAGCGTTGACTAAATCTGAGAATATTTCCACAGATAGTTCATTTCAGTATTTCTGACACGCTGTGTGGCGATGCCAGGCGGTACCAGCGATGCCGATAGGACTGTTTTCGTCGGGAATTTGGACCCTCTGGTAAAAGAGGAGATATTGTATGAGCTTTTTCTGCAGGTAGGCAACCTTCCATCTTCAAACTCGAGTTCCAATAATATTGCCTCATGTAACCTAAGAGTGGCTACCTGACAGAAAAAAGCCTATGGTGAAGTTCGATGGGTATAAAGAGGATAGTTCGGTTAGCAAAGCACCAGTTAGATTAGTTTAGGGACTGCATGTCGGATGGTACAATTTTAGCCCGTTGTACAGTATGTCGCATTAGTTTTGAATGTTACAATGTGTCAACTACGGTTTTTTTAATTGAAGCAAATGTAGACTGGTTTTATTGTCATAGGCCTATTGTTCACTGTTCATAATCAATGTTATTAAGTGGCGTTTCTCTGTACCTAACCAAGACAATACTTTCCTTACAAAAAAAGAAATGATACCCTGTTTGGTTATCAGTATGTTAATGAATAATACAAGACACCCTCTCACCCTATGTGAATGAAAACACCCTCTCACCCTATGTGAATGAAGGCAACACTTATGTGAAAATTGCATGTACCTGAACTCAATGAAGTTAATTTAACATCCTCTAGGCTGGCCCGGTGAGGAGGGTGACCATGGCACGAGACCGTGAAGGCCGGCGTAGGCCGTTTGGTTTCGTGCTGTACAAGCACGCTGAGGCTGTGCCTTATGCCATTGCTCTCCTCAACGGGATCCCTCTGTATGGACGGCCCCTCAAATTGGACTTTTGCACAGGTAAGGCTAAACCCAGCAACCACCTCCTATCTGGAGCAGCTGAGAGGCATTTAGGCTGCTCCTCTGTCCTCCATCATATTGAGGGTAGCACACCTTTGGTAGATTAACTGATGCCTTCTTAAAAAATATCAATAACAACAAAAAATTAAGTTCAACAAGTTTACTGAGTTCTGAAAGAATACTGGCTCATACTTAGGGGGAAAAATGCTTTTTTCAGTCTCTTATAAAATTCTGCTATTTGAAAATCCTAAACCATCTCAATACATTATTTGTTTCACCTGTTGTGTCTCTTAAATATGGTGCTATACAGCAGGATAAATGCCTTTTTACTTTGGTGTCCCTCTTGTTTTTTAGGAAGCTCCCAGGACCCTTGGGGTAGCTTTGAATCTCCAGGAACTGAGGACAGAGGCCCTAACACAGTCAGGTGAGACCTACATATCTCTTGTACATTGTCATGTCCACCTCAAACCTCTTTTGCTGTGTGGTTGTAGTCTAGTATGCCTGTCTCTATATTGCATTTGTAATTCGCCTGCTCGAGCAAATGGTCAAGTCAAAACTGAAACACTAGAGGGCGCTTAGTTATCATTTTAGTTTGGGATTATCTACGCATCAGTGTAAAATATGTGTGTGTGTATGTGTGTGTCCTTGTAGGAGAGGACTGTGTCCACAGGATCCTCCTATCTTTAATTTCAGTAGCTTTATGCCCCATGGGGACTGCAGATCTCAGGACCAGATCTCCAGAGGAAATGCGGTAGCGACACTTAGTAATATATAATTTTTAATAACAGTGACCATGTAATGTGTGTACATTTGTAAGGGGGTATATGTGTCTGTGGATTTATTGGTATTTATTGGTAAATTGTTGTGTGTGTGTGTGTGTGTGTGTGTGTTTGTTTGTGTGTTTGTTGTTTGTATGTAAATGTTTTTAGGTCTGTAACTGGCCTCCCTGTCAGCCAAGCCCTCTCACCCCTGTCCCCCAACAAGTTGTCCCTAACCCCTACCCTGGCCTCTTTACCTCCACCCCTCTACAACCTTGGCTTGGACCTTTCTGGACCACCCCTCTCAGTCTGGCACCCCCAGCCCTCCCTGCACAGGAGGCACCTCCACCACCATCCCCAAAGCGGGAGGAGGCGCCACCCCTCCCAAAGGAGACAGAGCCCAAAAGAGAGCAAAACAGAGAGAAGTCCCCAGTGCTTGTGAAGGGAAGAGGGGGGGTTCGGGAGAGGCCTCCAGTGCCTCCAAATGCCAAGAATCAGGAACAAGAGAGAGAGAAGGAAATGAAACGGAGCAAACACAAGAGGACGAGAAGTAGGAAGCACCGACATCAGTGCAGACACAAGACATGATTCCTTACACACACTCTCTCTCTCTCTCTCTCTCGCACACACACGCATACACACACACACACACACACACACACACACACACACACACACACACACACACAAGCAGATATGACAATGTGTACACACAGATACAAAACCTTGGATCCTTAGCTCTTTCCATGTATGTCATGCTGACTCTCCATGTCCAGTAGCCTGTTAGAGGCTACTCTGCCTCAGCACTTTATCTAAAAATGAATGGAGAGCAGGATGCAATTAGAAGGGCACTTTTTGAGAACATGGGAGTCTTTAAGTTATCTCTACGATTTTTGCCCTTGTTGGGGATTTGTTTGTTTTGAATATTTATGTCTAAATGACCCTCTGGTGAGATTTAGAAATGATGATATTTATATCTATAATTATTTGTTAGCAGACTCAAAGACTGCGCCGTGGACAGCTCTAGAGCACAGTGTACACACTTTAGAGGGTCTGTTTCATAGTGCAGTCTGCCTTCTGTAAACGATTGAGATCACCCAATTCTGCTTTCGCCTTTCATTCATTATACAGTTTTCAACTGCTGCTGATTTCTGAGTTGTTCTTTATATTGTTAATATGATTAATTAATATTATATTTATACAGTGCATTGTAATGTTTGATGTCTGTTCATCCATTTGTTTACAGCCTAATCAGCATTTTGCCTTAAAATAAATATACAGATTAAACTCTATTGTGGTGCTAATGACATGTAGCTATCTCACCAGTTCAAGTTTATGAGGAGAGAGATGTTTTTCCTCATGAGTAAATGTTGTTGGTTTGCCATTTTTGTAACCATGTTTGGTGTAAATATGTGCATTTGATGTGTGCTGTTCTGTTTGTACTGTCTTTGAAACAGAGCATATCTGGCTTGCGTAACTGCAAGGCCAATACCATTCTTACTCCTTAAATTTATACGTTTTGAAGTGATTAGACCAAAAAACATATTTATAGAAAAATATGTTGAAACTGCAATATATTAATATTTGGTCAATTTACTCAAGTCAATTTCACCTAGTTCTTGGTACATTTGTCACATTTACAATGTTGATGTTCAAATTATATTTCAAATGGGTTTTGATAATTCTGTCAGTTAGTTTGACTAATGACAAGATTCCATTAGATAATGTAGTGTGGGAAGCAATTGAACTCTGACCATTGATATGGAATTACAGTGTTATGCTGTAAAGTCTTAAAACTCAGTAAATCATTTATTTCTGACTGTAGCTCACTGTTGATTAGGAATGATAAAATTAAATACATAAATACACATGTGAAGGAACCCCCGCTGTGTTACTATGACAAATTTTTTCATTTACTATAGAGGCACAGCTTTCCCTGAATGAGGAGGGTAATGACCCTAACCAATCACTGTCCACCACCACTAAGTGGCAAACTATACTTGCTTGTCAGAGAATAACGATAAATTCAAGAGAAACTCAATGCAGTAGGCTAATAAAGTGCTAGATGCAGTAGTTGTCCTTGTCCCCACCCATCAAATCACGCCAGGCTCCGAGTGTTACCATTAACATGCTTGAGAGATAATCCCTAATAACCACCTGCTTTACTGTTCCATAAACTTTACTGCTGTGAGAGACTGACCATATAAATAGTGCTCTTTATGTGCCTGCCAACACTATCATGGACAGATGACTGAGGATTCAGTTTTTTTGTTTGTTTTTTTCTATTGTAAATTAAGTAATAACAGAGGGGCACTACCCACTGGAAGACGCACAAGTAGTTACTGCTGAGATAATTGTTATTGGTCACAATTAAGATTAAGAGGAATTTATAACTAATATCATAAATGAGATCTAAAGGTTAGCTTAAACTCACGCAAGCTGTGGTACCTACCTTTAAAAACCCTTTAGAGCAGGTCCACTTAGTAGAGCTTGAATTTACTGTGGAATGTGTTTGTGTATGTGAAGACCTGGAAGAGGATCTGTGTACCATCAAAGAAACAAGAAGGATTTACATATTTGTGTGTGTACACCTGCAGAAGAAAAAGGATTGAGTGTGTGTGTGGGGGGTGTGCATTTTAGTGTGTTTGTGTGTGTGACTGAGAGCAATGTCGAAATACAGAGGTCGCCTGTCCTCTCTGGAGGTTCTGCTGTCTGTGGTAGTGGTGCTGCTGCTGGTGGTGTGTGTAGCCCTCGCTGTGGTTACCTGGTTGGCCATCAGTCCCACAGGTTAGAGCTCACACACATACACAATTATTCACTCACTCTCTGTTCCTGTCTTTTTCTTCGATGCAAAGAAGTATTACTATAATTCAAGTCCACCTCTTCTCACTTCAACATACATCAATACAAGTCTTTATTCATTTTTATAGCTAACATCTAATTTTAAGCTGTAAATAAGGAGAAGGTAGAAATAGGAGGTAATTACTTGCTTAGTGTTTTTGCTGTTCATGAAAAGCCATGTAGTGAAATGAAGAGGACCTTTCCTCGGTGGGTCTTTAGTCTTGCTGTGGGTATGCAAACTGATGGCAAAGGTTTGAAATGCTCACTGGGGTGACTGAAGCATTTGTTTTTTTTCAGCACTGGGGGATGAGTTGGAGCAGACAGAGCTGAGCGGGACTCTAACCATCTCCAAAGGTGTGGAGTTCACCCCAGAGCTTCTTGACAGCAGCAGTACACAGTTCAAAGCCCTGTCCTACGACACCGAAAGACTGGTAAGGGAGATCACAGACAAGCTCTGCTCTCGACCAGATAACATAATAGATCAGAATGGATCAGCAGTTGCAAAGAGCCATTTCTAATTTCTAATTTTCAGATATCAGAGGCCTACAGTCAAAGCTCCCTCAAAGATCGGTATCTGGGATGTGACATTCAGAACTTCAGGTGAGACAAATGATGGATGAGTTATGGATTAGGAGTTACTAATTGATTAGCAATATAATGTGATGTGCATGTATATTGATATATTGATCCCTCATTATCAAGTCTGGCTACCCTTCCCTCGTCCCTCTCAGACAGGGTAGTGTGGTGGTAGCCTTTGCCCTCTCTCTGCAGGGTGTGGTTGGGTCTACTGAGGCCCAGGAGCAACTGGTGAAGGGCCTGCAGAGTGGAGGGGTGAACCCAGGAGGGCTGGTTGTGGACCCTGACTCTGTGACAGTCTCAGGTAAGATACAGCGGCGGTGCTCCTACATGTCTGTTTCATCTCCTGACAGACCTACTCAGGCAAGGAGACTTCTAGTTCTTTGTTCTGTTTGTGCTGTAATATAAAGTCTGGAATTGAATTGTGAATAAAAATATCTTAACTGGCTTTTTCATGTTAAAAACTGGTGCATAATGTTTTGGTTATCATGCAGAGAAACCATACCCTACTACATCCAGACCAACCACCACAACTAAAGGAACCAGCACCACACAATCATCAGTCACCCCAAACGTTGGCAGCACATCTCTGATCTCTACTCCAGGTATTGGATAGTTTTTGTAATGCCAACTATATACCATAAGTATGTTGATAAACCTATGATCAGGCTAGAAATTTCAATCTCTCGTGCTTCTGTGAAAATATTTAAGTCAGCAGTTTGTGTTTTAACTTCTCATTCAGTTTCACAGTTGATTTCTGGATTGATGTTGTACTATTTATTGTTCATATGATTCATATGATTCAAGTCATATTATATTCGGTGTATTGCTTGATGTCTGTTGTTTATCCAGTTGTATTCAATTTTATGTTGTTTACAACTGAAAGTAATTTTTAGGCTACATCAGCATGACAGGAGACCAAGTCAGACGACGGTTAGAAAATTAGGAGTTTTACTTCCAATGATGCACATCAAGGGAGAGATAGCATGCTTCACATAAAGATCCACCCAGTGCTCTAACTAGACAAGGAAATAGTGTGAAGATAGCATTGGTCATCCTAGTTGACGTGGACTGCGCTGAATCAGGCCATGATTAGTGCCAGCGTGGTATGCTAGAGCAGATAGCCACTGACGCAGGGGACAAACCCAGACAGTGCAAGTAGCGAAACACCGCACGGACACAATATTTTACCTTATCTTTCATGACAGGCACAGTAGGAACAGAATGAAATAAAAACAGGTTGTGTGGAAAGACAGTTCAGTCAGGCTTGACTGAGACATAAATATGGTTAAGTCAAGCCTAGCTGAAACATAAAGACAGTTAAGTCAAGCCTAGCTGAAACATAAAGATCTAAACTACATAATTTGCATGAAAATAATGAGACACACATTCTGATTCCAATATTCTCACAATGTAATCTTCGTATTGCCTTAAAATAAGTACACAAATTAAAATCTGTCTTGTTACTGATGTAGTGTGTCTGTCTCACCAGTCCAAGCAAAAGTCAGTAAGGACACTGGTTTTTAGTTTATGTGTGCATTTGATGTGTTTTGCCTGTTGACTTTGAAACAGACTGTACCCAAAAAGTGTATGTGGCTTGCGTTGTCTCTTCATGTTAAAATCTGTTTCATAATGTTTTGGTTTCTATCCAGAGAAACTGAATTATACTACATCCAGACCAACCACCACGACTGATAGAACCAACCCAAACACTGGCAGCACCACATCCACTACTACTCCAGGTGTGGGACAGTGCTTAAAATGCCAACTATATTAGTAGATTGGTCCATTTTAAAATCAGACTTGAGTTTTCAATCTCTAATGCTTATTACTGTGCATTGTGAAGCTTCCCTGAAACATGGGAATGTGGTGTTTATGTTTCTGTGTGTGTCTATGTGTCTGTGTTTTTCTGTGTGTGTGTGTGTCCGTTCGTGTGTGTGTGTGTGTGTGTGTGTGTGTGTGTGTGTGCGTGCTCAGTCCATTGCCCTGAGGGTGAGAGGATGTGTGGGGATGGTAAGAAGTGTGTGGCACTGCCTCTGTGGTGTGACGGAGTGAAGGACTGTCAGGATGGAACAGACGAGGACAAAAATCTCTGTGGTGAGCATCCATACCTGTCTCTGAATCCACCCCGTCTCTATGTGTGCTATTTGGTTGCTATGGTTTTACTGTGTTCAGTTTGTTCTCTGTGTGATCTCTAGTTCAACTAATTGAAATTAAGTGAAATCATCTGCAGAGATAAAACCACTACATAGCAGGACTTCTACTTCCTGGTGCTGGACTTTAACAACTTAGCTTCACACTGTTCTGAAACATACAGAAGAAAACCATCTTATGCTGGGAGCAGCATGACCAGCCCCCCACAGTGTCCAGTTGGACAGGCTGGACATACTGGTGTTACCAGCTTAAGATGGTTAAGTTAGTTGACTAGATTGAGGTGTGTGTGTGTTTGTGTTATTTTTGATGCTGCCTTTGTGTCCTTAGGGTTGTCTTCATCTATCATCTTATCAGAGGGTCTTGATTTCTGTTTTCCGTGTTTTCATGCTTTTCAGCTAAATTGTTTTTAATTGTTAATTTTGTCACATGTGATTTGTTATTTCCATAGCGACAGCCTGTGATGGACAGTTTGTCCTGCCGGGTCCTGCCGGGTCCTTCCACTCTGAGAACTTTCCCCTGCCATACGAGAATGAGAGAGTGTGTCGCTGGATCATGTGGTATAACCACACACACACACACACACACACACACACACACACACACACACAGAGAGACAAACAAAGCATCCATGCTTATAACTTGCCTATTACTCTCAAACATTTCTATCATTATTGTGGTTGTTGTTGTTGACATGATCGTTGCCATTGGTGTTATTGCCATCACTCATCATCCACACTCCATACTCCATACTCCATACTCCATCTTACATCCTATATCCTCCATCCTACATCCTCCATCCTACATCCATTATCCACATGGCCTTCCAAGTGAGCACTGATGGTGGGGTTGCTGTCTGCTTGTTTAGGGTAGAGGATGGATTCTCCATAAAGGTGGACTTCCAATCATTTCACACTGAGCAAGACAGTGATGTTCTGAGCCTGTATGAAGGAATAGGATTAAAGAAAACCCTAACATGTGAGTGTTACGCATTTCATTCACAACAAACTTGTTAGTCATCATATGGGAGTGTGACATAATAATAACAGGTGAAGTTAGTTGTAAAGTAAAAGTTGTAAAGTAAAGTTAGCTGGTATGTGGCAGACACTTTTAACCAAAGCGACACAGACTTCAGGGTTTGGGAATTGAAACTGGGTCATCCAGTTGTCAGTTGAGCGACACTTAACTGCTGTTCCACCTTATCTACTGTTCGTGTGTGTGTTGTGCTAAGAATGAGGCTGTAGAGAGGATGTTGAAAAAAGCTTTGGTGAGCCATGGAGAGACGCTCTCCTATGACATATGAAGTTAGAGTGAATCTCCCTGTGTGTCTCAGACTCTCTGTCAGGTTCTGCTCCCCCGGGCACCCTTTGGCTGCTGTCCGACAAGGCCACTGTGGTCTTCTCCACGGACTACGGCAACACCTTTTCTGGCTTCAATGCCACCTACAGAGCCCAGGACCTCAGAACTCTCTCCAGTGGGTTCTCATGATTTTTCATTTAGCAGATGTTTTTGTCCCCAAAATAACACCCCTTCATAGATGAGGCTTATGGATGTACACAGGGTGAAAAAAATGCTAAGATGTGAAAATTTTATGTGTACTATATGACTGATCAGCGTAATAAAGTTTGAAAGAAAAAAGGCAACTTGTAGCTCAGCGCAGAGATAAGTACTGATATGATCTGAAAGCTGAATGCTGAGTGTTAAGTGTATACACCCTTTTGATCCTTTGAGGGAAATTCAGTCTGCATGTAACCCATCCTGGAATTAGTGGCACACATACACAACACACAGTGAGGTGAAACACACAAACCCAGAGCAGTGGGCACTTACAGTAACTAACCTATGATGTCATCATATCCCACCCTGTCAGGAGTCCACTGACATCAGTGATGAGTTTTTTTTCTTTCCTAGATGAGCAGAAGGTACGCTGCTCCTTTGAGGAGGGCATGTGTTTCTGGAGGCAGGAGCCTGAGGATGATGGAGACTGGGACAGGGTCCAAGGGCCCACCTTTCCCCCCAGCACTGGCCCCAGTGCTGACCACACCATGGGGAACGCATCAGGTGAGACCTGCCACATGTGTCGGCATTTGCACAGTTAATAGGCAGCTCTAGGATAGGTACAGGTATGGCAAGCTGATGATGCTAGATGCCTTCAAATGGACATAAAGCCATCCATATTAATGTCAACATGTTATGCACAGTGATATTAGCGGCGTTAAATTGACCTTAAAACTGAAATGTGTGCTTTAGCCAGTTTTCTTATGGTTTCATAAGTCAAGGAAATCTTTATGAGTCTTGGACAGTGAATAAGCTCCCTCTCTTTGTCTTTTGATGGCAGGCTTCTACATAGTAACGCCAGCAGGATTTGGTAACTGGGAGAGGAGCTTCAGATTGCACAGTCTTCCTCTAGCACCCTCCAAGGAGCCTGTGTGTCTCAGCTTCTGGTCAGTGCAGACCATGTTTGTTTGGGTGTTTGAGAGTGTGCTTGTATGTGCAATCTGGGATCTGTGCAATGTCTCTGTGAAGTGTGCATGTGTGTGTTGTTTGTGCTTTTGTACATCTCTGTGTCTGTGAATCATAGGTGTGTGTCAATGGTGATCACAGGTATGTGCATCTGGATGTGTGTGTCTGTAGGTGTGTATCTAAGTTCTTGTAGATGCGGTGATGTTGTATGTCTGTAGGTACCACATGTATGGGTCAGAGGTGAGCCGTCTGAGTGTTGGGGTTAAGAATGGCTCCTCTTACTTTCAACTCTTCCACAAGGAGGATAATTATGGAGACAACTGGAATTATGGCCAGATCACTCTCAATGTCACCTCTAACACCACAGTAAGCAGAGGTGTAACACACATACACACCACACATCTGTAGGCTGCACTGTACACAAACCATATACCAGGAGATGCCTGAATGTGCCATTTGACTGGATTCATCTGTTTGGTAACCAGGTGGTCTTTGAGGCCTGGAAAAGAACAAGCAGAGGAAATGACATTGCTCTGGATGACATCAACCTGAGCAGTGGTGCATGTGAAGGAGGTCCACCTGAGCCCACTCCGGTACCAAAACCAACCACTCCACCACCCATACCACGTAAGACAAATCTCTTTCTTTCACTTTTATTTTTTCTTCCTCACTCACACACACACATACAATAGCTGAGTTTCAGTGTCCTCCCTGCGAACTCACCCTGATGGACTTAACTACTTAACGCTGTTTAGTGAATGAGTTTGCAGGGCTGTGACAGCGGGACACCCCTAAACCCTCACGAACTTGCCGTGAACGCGCATTTGAATCTGAGTGCGTTAGGGCAGATGTTGAGACTGGTCCACTCACACACACACCCTTATTTCAGTTCACCCACTATTCCACTGTAAATTACACACATCACCCAACATGATAAAGTTATGCTTTCCGGAATGCTCCATGAAGCACATGGCGTTTGTATGATTGACAGCTGACTGTGGAGGCCCTTTTGATCTGTGGGAGCCCAACTCAACATTCTGCTCTCCGAACTACCCAAACAGCTATGGAAACAAGGCCTCCTGTGAGTACTAAGCATTCTGTTGTTTAATACTTTATGTCTAGTGCCAAATGCTAGAGGGGATGCAACATGACTAGTATTAAACATTGGCATTTTATAAAAGGCATCAGAAACTCACAACATTGGGTGCAGGTATCAAACCCAGGCTGATTGGGTGACCACGCCAGCAAGATAGGTGGGAAGCAGTGTGTTGTAATGTAAATATGTATGTATGTAAAGTAAAGTAAAGCAGTCAGACTGGTAGATTCAAAGCTTCACAGATTCACAACAGCATGTAACTGATCAGAGTAACATATCCAAAGCATCACACAGACTCAGAGCAGACAGTTTTAGAGATTTAACCCAGGCCAACCATTTGCCAGGTGACAATACTACTACTGCTTCACCACATTTGCAGGGGTGTGCTTTTAATGAACTACCACACATGGTATGACATTTATGGCCATGGCAACAGTCTCTTGATGCTCACAGACTCAATCCCAGTTAGTGTGTTGAGCACAGAGTAGTTCCAGACTGTGATACACAGTATGACGTGCTGTGACGTGCCATGATGTGATGCATTCTCTGTTCCGTCTGCCTCAGGTGTTTGGAATCTACACGCACAGGAAGGACGGAATATCCAGCTGCACTTCCTGGATTTTGCCCTTGAGACGAGTTATGATATGATGGAGGTCAGAGACGGGCCAGGGCCTGATTCTGTACTGCTGGGTAAGGGACTCTCTCTCTCTCACCCCCCCCACCCCCCGAGTGGGTTTGTGTAGATCTTATATGCAGTGTGTGTGTTTGTGTGTATCTGTGTCACTGATTGTTTGTGGGAATCTGTGTATTGTTATGTTGTTCTTTAACTAGCACTTGTTTGGTAATATCTTTCCTTTCTCCCAAAGGGGTCTTCACTGGAGAGCGTACCTTCCCAGATGTCTTCTCAACCACCAATCAGATCACAGTGATGCTGTTCACAGACAGCTCAGGAGTTGACAGAGGTTTCTGTGCCAACTTCACCTCGGGTATTCAACTGGGTCAACCGGGTAAGACTGAAAACACACTCGGCTGATCTTCACTGACTTGTTTATTGGACAGATCAAGAAAAAGTTTGTTTCCACATCTTCAAGATGGGATGATTTGAAAGTCAATGACCTTCTTCTTATTCTTGTGATTCTCTTGTTACTGATTAGGGAACAATCAATTACCATGGCATTCTTCTGTTGTGTGCTTGACATATTGTATATCTGATATTGACAGATCAAAATGCTGATGCTTGGTCGGTCTTCCTGGCTGATCATTAGTTTTTGTTCTTGTGTTTTACAGAGCCATGTCCATCTGGACAATTCCAGTGTGGCTCTGGGGAGTGTGCTCCTAACACCAGTGTGTGTAATGGTGTGCCAGACTGTCCTGATGCCTCTGATGAAGCCCAGTGTGGTCAGTGTTCATTTGTGTATACTGCCCCCTGTGCAGTGCAGTGCATTCTGGGAGTGTTTCTGTGCTTAGCAGCAGAGTGGGTTAGAGTGTGTGTGTGTGTGTGTGTGTGTGTGTGTGTGTGTGTGTGTGTGTGTGTGTGTGTGTGTGTGTGTGTGTGTAGGTGCAAAGCTGTTTGACATGTAGATGTGTGTGTGTGCTTGTGTGTCTTTGTTCATGCATTTCTATTTATTGTGTGTCAGTGCTGGTTGCATAATGCATAGGTGTACTGTTGTGTTTGTATGTATTTGTTATCTGTTCAGGTATATGTTTATATAGGAGGTGGTTGTATATTTGTGGACTCTGCATGTCTATATATTTCCGTATTTGTATTTATTGCATTATGCTGTGACTCCTCTAGTCCACTTGCTGCCTGTGGGCTCTGTGAACAGTACAGCTGAGGCCAGACTGCAAGTTCAGGTGAACACCAGCCATTGTGCTGTGTGTGCTCAGAACTGGACGTCAGATCTATCTCAGTACTTCTGCCGCTACCTGGGCTACAGGTAAGAATGACTGTGTGTGTGTGTGTGTGCGTGTGTTTATGACTTGTAATGGATTATGCAATTGTTAACTATTAACTAATTACAAAATGTAATTTATAATCTAGGCAGAACCTATGAGGGTTAGGGTTGCGTTTGTGTATGAATATGTATGTTTATGTACATCTCTATGACAGTCTTTAAGTCTGTGAGAGTGTGTGTGTGTGTGTGTGTGTGTGTGTGTGTGTGGTAGGTCAGGAGAAGCAAGTCCTCTGTTAGCCAGAGAGGAGGATTCTCAGTTCATCTCCATTTCTCTGAGGCCTGATGGTAGTCCACGTGTGGAGCCCAGGTGGGTCAACACAGGATATGATGTCACCATCTACATAGAAACCACTTATTTGAACGTTTTTCCATACATATATTTGGTGTTTATAAAGGAGTGGCTCTGCAAAAATGTAATGTCTTACATCGTTTTGAGTTAATGCTCTTAATTATTTTTAACAATCAACATGATAATGTGGCTGTGACTGAAAGTCACAATAAACCATTCCTGTTATTGCAGAGATGCATGCCCAGAGAACATGGTTGTGGCTTTGAGTTGCAACAACCAACGTGAGTTCAGCAGATTCCTCACACATACACACATTTACTGTATCATAATTCTGCTATCAGCATTTTGAGTAGCATTGCAACTTTGCTGCTGTCTAACCATTTTTGAGGTGCATTATGTTACCTTTTTGTTAGAAAAGACTATATAACAATAGAGTAGAGTAGAGTTACTTTATTGATCCTGAAAGGAATATATGAACAAAGACAACAAAACAACACTGAAAATGGCAGATGTTCCTCCTTATTCATTTCAGCTTGTGGCGTTCCTAAGATTTCAAACAAAACCCAGTCTGGGCCATTGGATGATGGAGAGATGAGAGAGAAAGAACACACAGAGGAAAGGATGAAAGAGGAGAAGAACAGGGTGGTGGGTGGGGAGGATGCTGTGAAGGGGGCGTGGCCTTGGGTGGTGTCGCTGGGCTGGCAGGGTCGTCATGTGTGCGGAGCATCGCTGATTGACAAGGACTGGCTGATTACTGCAGCACACTGTGTTTTTGGGTAAAGAGACAAAATCATATGTACATGTGTGTGTGCGTAGTGGGTGGGGGTGTACACAAGCTTAATCTCTTCTTCATCTGTCAACACAACACAGAACACAAAATGTCTATTACTGTCCATTATCTTACCTTGGGCTGATTCCTAGACAGACACAATATCCTGTATATATAAAAAATTTTGTCCGTTATTCATTGTTCTTCAACCAATTTGATAAGGCTATGCAATTATGTACCAGATGTTTCTGTTTCTGTTCGCTCTGCCTTGTCTTCTTGTCTTCAGTAAGAATATCCACCTGTCTAACTGGGTTGCTGTGCTGGGTCTCCACTCCCAGTATGGTTCAGACTACCAGGACCGGCAGAACCTCCAGGTGGACCAGATCATCATGAATGAACACTACAACCGCCGGACCAAACAGGCAGATATTGCACTCATGCACCTGAAGACACCTGCTAACTTCACAGGTGCTCACTTTGTACTGGGTTGCACATATTTGTTTGACTCGGTTTGACCTCAGTAAATCTGTATGTACGCTTAGCAGATGTTTTATCAAGAGTCCATCTTTCAGCAGTGCATTCTGTTTGGAAACAGTGTCATTTGTGCACAGAAACTAGATCTCTCAGTCTAGGTTGTCCTTTTGTGTGTGCTTATTACAGATTCTCACCTCTTAATCCTGTGTGTGTGTGTGTGTCAGTTTATTAAATGTTTCTGACATCTCATGCATCCTCCTTTTATAGATTATGTGCAGCCTGTGTGTCTACCATACCAAGAGCAGAAGTTTGAGGCTGGCAGGAAGTGTGTCATTGCTGGCTGGGGGCGGCTGGAGGAAGGAGGTGGGCAGACATACAATGTGACCAAGTCCAGTCCAACTCAAACCAAATGTACAACATGTCGTCAAACCAAATGCCTGTGGTTGAACAAAGTGCTTCACCTTTAAAAGAGCACAAGAAACAGTCCAATAGCAAACCCACACCAATAGTAAAGACATAAATCATGGCCAAGGTCCCCTCCTCAAAGGTACAATGCTGAATACAAACATGTTAGATCTGTGACGTATAAACACATCTTCTCGGTTCTGTCTCAGGTTCCGTGGCCGATGTTCTGCAGCAGGCAGTGCTACCATTAGTGGATCAGGCCAAGTGTAAAGAACAGCTACCAGAGTACAACATCACAGCCCAGATGGTGTGTGCTGGGTTTCCTGAAGGTGGAGTGGACTCCTGCCAGGTATCTCTCTTTTGCCATTGAAGGTGTTGGTGCTGTAAAATGCCTTGGACCAAAGGTCTTTATCAACAGTTCTGTTTAAATGAAAGAAATTTTATTTTAAAGAAAATTCGAGGCCAAGATTTACCATTCTGGTGTACAGTATGTTATAAGTGTTAAGCTGATTACAAAAGAGTACTTTTGTACATTTTGGACTGGGGCATAGTCTTTAGTTTAGTATTAAGGATGGAATTAGTGCTAACTTGAACTCACAGAATTCACAAATGTGTTTAAATACACTTAGGTTATTGTATAACTGTTAGTGTGTGTTAGATGAGTGTGTGTTCCTCTCTTCCAGGGGGACTCTGGTGGTCCTCTGATGTGTGAGGAAGACGGCAGGTGGATACTGGTGGGGGCCACTTCATTTGGGGTGGGATGTGGGCACCCTGGGAGACCTGGAGTCTATGCCCGTGTCAGCGAGTTCATTGACTGGGTAGTGGAGACACGGCGCCAACACTCTCACTGGGAAGGATGGACAAACAGACTTAACAAGTAAGATCAAAGGCTGCACTGGAAGACAATGACAAGTGACAGAAGATACTAAAGAAAAGACCATTAACTAAACTCAACTGAAGACTAAGATTACACAAGGGACTAGACTACACAAATAAGACTGTAAATGCTGGACTGTAAAAGCTTGAATGTTATCCTCTTTTGTAAGTCGCTTTGGATAAAAGCGTCTGCTAAATGCCTAAATGTAAATGTAATGTAAATGGACTGAAAGAAGTTTAGATGGGAAACTACTCACAGAGACGAGGTAAAACAAAAGATGACTGACTAAACTTCTCTCTCCTTTCTCTCCCATATACTGCAGTGTAAAACGCAATGATTAAACACCATGTTGAAGGGAAAGACTACAAACTGAAAAACACAATGTAGCCTACTAGACAAAATGGAGGTAGAGTATAATATGAAGACTAGAGTCCCAACACTGCACTAAGAAGACCTGAGCTCCTGACTCAAGACATCTGTAGACTAACTATTGACAAGACAAAAACATGGAAGGTCAAAGATAGCACAACTTGCCATAGATACACTATGAATAAAACACCTGGCAGCACGCCTGCACTGGAGAGGCTGTAGATGCAGACTGAAGTTATGGCCGAGCCAGACGAGAGAACGCACAGAGTTTCTTAGAGAAGGCTAACATAAGTGATTTTAGAAACTGGAAGTAGAAGTTAGCATTTCAAATGAATGTGGAATTAATTGTAGATTGATCTCCAGTCAGTTCATGGTTTGGAATTCAGCATCAATATCCATAATCATACATTATTTTTTGAAGTCTTTAGGAGGAAGGATTAGACAGGATAATGATTGTTTTGTAATGGGCAAATTGGAAAACTGATCTGTGATCAAGATGTCTGTACTATAATTTTGTAATATATGTAAATGTGGTGTAAATGTGTTGTTAAATAAAACATTTTAAAGGAATGAAAACAAAAAAAATTAAAAAATTGATCTACTCAACCATGTGGTTCAAGTCTCCAAAATCATTTACTTACACACAAACATTAAATATGTAAAACAATATAATATAAAACATTCATATTGAATACTTTAATGTCAAGGACTCATGATGAAATGCAGCAAATCACATTAAGCACACTTCTACACAAATCAGCTTTAGCAGTAAGGCAATGGTTGGGCTCATAAGTCCAGTCCTTGGAGAGGTGAGGAAGGATCTCTGCCACTCTTCAGCTTAAGTGTCCCAGGTGAGTGCTGTGCGATTAGTACTCAACAAACGACAAAGTACAAGTTATATTTTTAAGTTTCTTCCAGTCGGTTGGCTACATTATAAAAATGACACTTAATGCATAGTGGGAGAAATTGGCTTCCTTGTCACCTTCAATATCTCTGTTACATTCCTCTTCCTAACTCGTTTAAATCATAAGACACATTCCTACGCTTACTCTGATTACAGATCCAGTGTCTTCACTGCAAGGTACTGGCTCCTGGTGGTGACACTGATAATGACAGTAAAGCCTGCGTTTAGTCAGGCTCCAATCAACTTTATGTGAAGTTCTCCTGTCCCCACTCAGCACAGCCCATCATCTACTGCCCACTACGGCTTCAGCACTGTAAACCGTCACAAAAGTTCCACCATCACCAATCGGACTGCAACAATAGTTTAAAGCTCTACGACGTGTTGGTGGTAGTATTACTCTGATCCTCACTGGTCTCTTCCTGCCCCTCTTCCACTTTCTGTTCTGGCTCCCCCTGGCCTGTAGGCTGTGTAGAAGAGTCAGTGGTGGCTGCTTGCAGTGCTGCCGCCCTGCTGGTCAAACGCTGCAGCACCAGCTCAGCTGTGCTGCTCAGGCTATGCTGATGGATGTAGAGAGAAAAAGGGCAAAGACACAGAGTGAGAATTGCGTAATGTTTTGTTACAATATTATTATGATGTATTGGCTCTGTATTATATACCTTCAAAGTGAGCAATATAGTGAGATATTTTCTGAATGTGAAGGGTTTTGCAGCATTAAGTTGTAAAAGCCTTTCAGCAAAGAATGATTTACATTTACATTTAGGCATTTAGCAGACGCTTTTATCTAAAGCGACTTACAACTTTTTTTGTCAACTATCAATTGTTCAGGGACAGTCTCCCCTAGAGCACCTTAGGGTTAAGTGCCTTGCTCAAGGGCACAACGGTGATAGCTGGGATTCGAACCCACATCTTTTTTTTTTTTTCAGGCTACTTGCACGCTAGCCAGGTTCCTTAACCACTACGCTACCACCGCCCCTAAGTCCACTTTAATTGCTTAAAGTGATTCAGTGAAGTGAGCTCTAGCAGAAGCCCAAACCATTTTATGCTGCATCAAAAAATATTACATCCCAGGTCATCAATGTGCTCTGTCCCTGTTATAAATACATAAACTTATTTATGTATTGTTGTTTTATGTTGCCATGTGCTGTGGGTAGGTATGAAAATGAATTTGGAACAACATAGACCAAATAGCAAAACGACAACCAATGCTAACAGATGAGGGTGAGGAAGTTATGTTTTCATGTGCCCACATCAGTTAGTGTTAGCTGGCAGTTGGCAGAATTCAGTTGGCAAATTCGGTCTAAGTTGTACCAAATGCTGATGTTCTTGTACCGACAGCATTCAGCAGCCTCCGGATTTTTCCTTTAAGAGTCATGAAAGGCAATTTCTAATTCAAGTGTCAAATCTGTTCTTCACAGATGTTTTGGATCAGCCTGCTTTCATAGTCCTGCGTCAGTGACAAATTGTCAAATAGAATGTTGTCTAGTTTCTAGAGTTGTCTAGAGGAAATGGGTGCACTGTGACCATGGTGACATACAACAGAACTCCAGTGGAACTTTGAGTGGAAATCCGATCAAAGTATGCAACAACTTCTGAGCCATTTCAGATATTTTTCAGATTTTTTCTGAATTACATGAAAAGCCTGACGACGCCCCAACAGACTTAAATAGTGTCTCTTTTGTGTTTGGCCACACTTCCAAAACCATCCTGAGGAGCATAAGTTACCTGTAATATGTGCAGGCCCTTGAGTGTGAGTACGGCCAGCTCCTTCAGGCCGTCTCCTGTCAGGTCCAGATAGATGACGGACAGCAGTGGGCTCTTGAAGCTCCGTCTCCAAAGTAACCGGAAGTTACCTGTTACCCCCGTCACTGGCTGGTGGAATTTATAGCACAGCAGCTCCTGGTACATACAGAAGTAAGGCATAGTCCATGATTCTTATTCATTATGCTTTCTTGCCAAATTCATTGACCTGCACCTCAAAGCCTTATACACAATCCTGCTTCTGTAAATAAGAAATAAACTAGGTGGCTCAGACACCTCTAATGGTACACTGTGCCTTTAGTAGCCATAATGACTACTGCCTTGTAGCAACAACAGTGGTGAGTTTCAGTGTCAGTGATCAGTTTTTTGAGATTCAGAATTGTGTAATGCATGTCTTTAACCACAAAAATGATCAAATAGGTCCTACTCGCTAATGAGCGGATGTTTTGCCCTGTCGTACCTGTCCATACGTTCCTAAAAGAACTTCTTTCTGTCCATCAAAGTCCACGTCGATGACGAGCGCACACAGCACAGCGTCACATTGGTCACTTTCAGTTAAACAGCAGGGCTTGCTCATGCCACACACCTCTACATCCCTAAAACAAACAAACACACTGAAATCTGTAAACATACGCTTACTAGCATAAACAAACATGTGCTCTCCTCAAAAGAAAAAAAGCTACCAATATACAGACACCAAACGTACACATATGCATAGACGCTCACAATCACAATTAAACAATGCAAACATGTGCAAGCAAATTTATATAAAGTACTCAACGGACAGTCAGAAAGAACAATAAAATGTTATCAGTCCAGCAAAGGGTAAATGTGTGTATATGAAATTGAAGTGTGTACGCTCTAGGGTCCCTGTGGATGAGTGAAAGTGAGATTTACTGACCTGTATACCGTAGCCATCTCAATAGTGCTGGTGACCAGTAAATTGTAGCCTCCAATCTGCTCCTCTGAAAAGATGAGTCTCAGTTCAGAATATGTACGCAAGATAATTAATCCAAGACCAGTTCTTCCACTAACACACACACTCACCTGTGCTGTCTGAAGTCTGTTGTGTGTGAGGAGATAGGTCAGTGTGTGTGTTGAGAGGGAAGAGCAGCACTGTGGAGATGGGACTGTCCTGTTGCAACCTCCAACTCTGTAAAACCTCTGAGGAGCACACAAAATGGCCAAGAACTTTTACCATACATGGACAGACCCATAGCACACAGAAGGCTTAGGAGACAAGGTTTACCAATGACTTTCTCTGTACCACAGTTGAGTTAAATAAAAACATAATGAAAACTGCTGATGAGACTCATCCATGCATCAATCCTTGCCAAGGTTTTTTTTTCCTGACACTCATCAGCAACCAGTTGCTGTAGCCACTGTAGAGCAACGTGCATGCCACGATTAGTCTGCTTGATTGGTTGTCTGTGCTACATGCAATTTAATATGCTGCTGCATGCGGATCGTGTGAAAGCCTTTAACTTTTGCCAGGGGCATGTGATGCAACATGATGAATCAGATGCACAAAGCAGTTCGGTAATATATTTACTTTCTGAAACTGGGATGTCATACACAAAGAAAAATGTTTTTCCATGAAAGTATGTAAATACACAATGGATTTTTTAAACATCTGTAGGCCCTCTAGCCAGGCTGCCTAGAATTAACAAAAAGTATTTGCCCACAAAGAAGCAAGCGTATGCCTATGGAGAGTATCCACACTCTTTTCACAAAGTGAAAGAGTCGGGTCGACCAGGCTATAGGGCCTCTGCATGCTGAGAACAACTTAAATGGAGTATAAAAGGACTAAAGGCGGGTCCTTACCTGGTCCCTCCTGCTTGACCAGAGCCAATCCCACACAGCCATTCTGACAGCCAAACGCAGAGAGGCGCTGCCCTCCAGGAATACTCAATGTGTCGAGCCATAGCACACTAAACAGAAGAGGACAGAACACAGATACAGATGCATTGTATGTTGTATTATAAGATAATATACAAACACTAATATGTTTTAGTGACAAAAAGCACTTTATTTTTTTTCTCATTCACTAATTTGACTCTCTTTTTCCTAAAAGTCTCAGCTAAGGGTCATACTTGCTAGGCAGCTCCTGTAATTCAGGGAAGAGTCTCTCAACTGGTTGCTCCTCAAACTGATGGAGAGAGGCATTCTGACAGCAGAGAGCAGGCAAAAATCACAAGTCAGACCCAACCAAGAGCTGAACAACTGGCGAACTCCAATCCTTATGTATTTTGTGAACACAAACAAGCTGACATCAAAAAAGGGACACACTTACTTCTTTGTACAGGTGTATGCACTGGTCATTGCCACTGAGCAGAAATACAGTTTCACTGCAGCCATCTTTGCATTGTATTCTACAAAGGAGAAACAGATTACTTTCCACATCATCAAGGATTACACATGTCATTTACAATTGCTGTAGTCAATTACAAATGGATGAGTATTTTAATCACACAGTGAGAGCTATGCAGGCTACATCTAATAACTTTTCTAATCTCTCTGTACTGCGTGAAATATACTCACTCTGTGTGATACAGCTGGAAAGGAGTAAACTGTAACTCCAGATTCAGACAGCTCTCTGCAAGTTGGATGAGTACTATAATGTTACTTCATTATGTAGTAAGATACAGGAAAAATAAAGTCACATATGCATCAGAAGCAAAATAGTTCAGGTTGAACTGGGACCTTTAATCATACACACATACACAACTCACGAGCTATAGACTCCAGGTTGAACTCAGACCCTGGCTCATAGTCACAATAAATGTTTAGGAAGGGTGTAGCCTTGTCCCCTGAGTCCTAAATGGAAGGAGAGGAATCAGCAGGACAGAAAGGGCATGCATAAGACAGACGACACATCTGAAGACACCTCAGAAGAAAACTTATGGCTACACAGTATCTGAGAGACAACAGAAAGGCAACAAGAGCCTACAGACACATCTGCATTCCCTGGTAAAAACGTGTAGTTAGATGGGATGTGTACCTTGATAAAAGTGATCCCCACTACTAGTCCCCTGCTTGGATGGGACTTATTGAAGGCGTCAATTGATACGATTTCTGCATCCACTGCAAGGTAACAAAGAAAGAATACAAATTGTATATTGTTTTTTAACAGGGGGACCAAATTATCAACATATTTTTGTAAAACGTTACTAATTGTGACAGTAGACCACCACAGAAGGTTCCAGTCCCTGCCAGCTGGCCTCAACATCCTGTAAACCAAATGCATAACCCCAGCAGGGAATTCACAAGCTGCTTGAGCTGTTGTGTTTACCTGGAATGTAAGTAAACTGCACTTCCTTGGCGACCGGTCGTATTTTCTGTTGGAGATCCTGGTATCTGAAACTAACCACTTTTCCTTTCAAAGTGGCGGCCAACAGTTCTTGTTCCCCTGCCTGACAGAGTCCATACATGTTACTCTGTGACAGAAAACGACTAAAACTGTCCTCGACAAACGGACAAACATCTTCTAGGTCGGGCAGCATGTTTGAAAAAGACGTTCAACTTACTAAAACCTGATAACACGCTTTTAACAACCCTGTCCACATGCATTGATTCATACACAAAACTCGTCCGTATGGTAGCTTCACTCAAAACATCCGGGTTTACAAGTTTACGTCATGGAGCTGAACGAATTAGCTGCGACGTTTTCAAGAACGTAATGCGCTAGCTGTCTGAGCTACACGAATTACAAATCAAGTAGTAGTTACGGTATGCGAATGTATATAGTCATTATCCGCAACAGTTATTTATTTCTATAAAGAATAATATTATAATAATTGTGCATAATCGTATGCATGATGAATAACATCTACACCTCACAGGTTCCGTTTGATCTTCTCGTTCCAGGCGTTCAGTTCACCTCCACTAGAGGGCGCGGTAATCATTTAGGCTGAAGCTCAGAGATTTTTTTTTAAATCTTTTCTAGATGGAAAATATCAGTAAACTTTAATACCTTTATATGGTTAGACTTTAATGGAAAGAATTATATATACATTTTAAAAGCGCAATAAAATTCTAACTTAATTTAGACCATGCAATTACCTATTTTTATGCCCTACCTAATACCTCTTCACAAGAGGCCTACGTCATGAGTTTGTGGATGTGCTTTAGCATCACTAGGTTAAAGGTGAACGACAGCCGGAAGAGCTGCTGTTTACAGTAAAAACAAAAAATTTACGATCCCTCTTAACCCCTTTACTGCTTGACAGTATGTTCTGAAGCGATTACTGTTACAGTTAGAATTTAAGTTTCTGACTGGAGATGAACACCATTTGGCTGTTTGAATTATAAGTGTAAAGGTCTATTTAACCTAAAACCTGCATTGTCACTGTCATTTTCACATTTTGCATGTGACTGTAACTTCAGATTTATGTCCCGCAATCCTAGTCTGTGTTGCAGTGTATGTCAGAGATTCAGTGGGTTAAGAGCATTTGTTCATTTAAGCGAAGCCACATAGATCAAGGGGCATCAAAAGTCTCTGTAAGTAAATAAATAGGCACACAAGACACACTGATATTTTGCCCAACATATTTATTTACTTACATACATGAAGGTTTGACTGCAAGCAGTCACTATGTGAGGAACAATAAAACTTTTCTGAATCTTGAAGTCAAATGTTTATCTGTCCATCAGTCAGAGAGAACACTTGTTTTACCCTTTATATCTGTGTGTGTGTTATATTTATGGTACACATACTATATTTGTGTGCACATTAACTGTAACTGTTTTTGAAAGTGTAAATATTGTGATTTTCTCTAGAATTACTAATGCTTGTATTATACTAATATAAATAAATGATATATTTAAAATGTAGCTATTTTTATGGTGTTTTTTGTTGTAAATAACTTTGGAAAAATTATTTATTTATTTATGTTTGCCAACTACACATAAACATAAACATAAACATCATTTCTGGGTTAGATGTGTGCTGGTGTGTCTGGATAATGCGTGTTTGCCTGGTCGATGTGATGAATGTTTTTCTGTACATGTGCATATTTTGCTTTGTATTTGGGTGGCTATGTACGTGCATGCTTGGATGTAGCTGCACACACATTTGTGTGTTGCATGTGTTTGTGTTTGTGTTTGTGTGGGTCTGTGCGAAGTGTATGTGTGTTTCTTGTGTGTCCGTGTGGGCGTGTGCCTATGTGTGCACATGTGTGTGTGTTTGTGTGTGCGCGCGGGCGTGTATGTATGTTGAAGTGCTTGTGTGTGTGTGTGTGTGTATGTTTGTGTGTGTGTGTGTGTAGTCCTGCCCTGCCACAGGGATTATGTGTGTGTGGCTGATTGGTCCTGACAGTGGTCTGTGTATTACTGGCTGGCGCACAGATTAACACAACCCTTTTTAGACTGCCTAATCTGGATTATCTGCCGCAGTGTGCCAGCGATGACGCCGCCCGAGCCTGGCCTGCCCCCTCTGCTTGTCCACCCTCTCACTCTGCTGTCTGTCCATCCCTCGTTACCTGCTTCTCTCCTCTCCTCCGCCACTCCTCCCCTTGTCCGACCCAATCTACTCTCTGCATGGCCCCATTCTTTTAGATCTGTGTGTATGTGTTTTTGTGCCAAGAGATTGGAGGATAGTTTGAGGGACTGCATTCTTTTTGTTTGTGCATTTTAAAGTGTCTATCTGGGTGTCTATCACCCTTTCTTTCTCTCTCTCTCTCTCTCTCTCTCTCTCTCTCTGTGCATCTGTGGGATTTTGTTTGCATTTGCATTTGAGTGTGAGTTTGTGTGTGTGTGTGTCTGTCTGTCTATGTATCAGTAAATGGTAAATGTGTATGTATGCTTTTATATGTGGGTGAATAAATAGAGTATGTGTGTGTGTGTATTTGTGTATAAGTGTGTGTGTATATAAGTGTGTGTGTGAGTGAGTGTGTGTGTGTGTCAGCATGTGGCCAGGGATTAGAGGTTAGTCCACTTCCATAATTGCTCTTGTGCCTGCATAGCTGGTGCCTGCCAGATGGGCAGGTCCCTTCTACCCCCATCCTCAGCAGCACATCACCCAGCCCCCATTACACACACACACACACACACACACACACACACACACACACAGACACACACACACACACACAAGCACACACACACACACACACACAAGCACACACACACGCCACACACACACACTTCGTAATTTCATACCAACATAAAAACATTCAATATAGACATTCAATACTGCATTGAGGCTCAGTTTTGATTGAAAAGTAAAATAAGTCAGTTGGAACTAAATCTCTTTCATTGCAATGATGAAGTTGCAGGCTGATGTTTTGTGTGTGTGTGTGTGTTTTATTCAAACCATATGTACTACTGTGGAGGCACTAGTGACAGTACTAGTAGTTGAATAGTAACAATATTGTCAGCTCTGTCACTACACTCAGTCAAGACATAGCATACCACTGACATACATATAATACTAAGCACTTAGTTTCATGTTCTTAAAAGTTGCATCCTACATCCACAAGAGGCTTAAAGGTTCTGTGTGGCATGGGAACAAAGGTTTCTCAAGGAACACAAACTGGTCTGCTTAGATCTCTGTTTGAGAATAATAGAAGAGGAACCAAAGAAAACCTGTTTACCACTACTAGACAACAACTGGACAAGAGTTTTGTGATGTTGGTGTTGCTGGAATGATTGTTAATGGCAAAATCAATTTATCACCCTCGCCCCAAAGTAGGTGGAGAGGATACCGTTATCATATCCATCCATCCAACTGTCATACAATTTCAAAAATCTAGAGCATTTTCTTCACATGCAAAGGGTCACCATCTCCAATTTGGATCTGGTTCAAAATCCATTTGATGTAAACTGGTTTCCCTTTGGTTAATACCCCGTGACAGGGACAGTGGCTGAGGGCTCAGTTGTTCCTGTAATCAGCGTGGACCAATGAGTTCAGATTGTGAATCTGCAGAATATCAAAAAGACAACGCATACAGTATTTGCACATTCTCACATGAAAATGGGGTTGGTAAATATGAGGCACAGTAACTCAATGTAAATCAATAAAAAAAAACTCTTTTTATAGGAACCAATGGGTTAACCATTTCCAGTCTATCTGAAAGGGAGTGACTTGTAGTGAATCCGCCACTGCGGTGGGTGTGGGTGGAGAGAGAGTGAGATTAACATAAATGGAAGAGAGATGGAATGTCAAACCTATGAAGGAAGCATTCCACATAGTAAGATAATGTACATTTGCTGTACTATTGTGTAATACGTGTGATGCATAATACCATGCATATAAAAATGGTATACACAAAGCAACACTGCAATGCAGTGATAGTTAGCAGTAGTAGAAGTTGCAGACATAGGAAAATGATCACAAATCATGAGAAGATGAGAAAGAAGAAGAAAGAATCTGGGTCACTGTAATCATCAGTCATACAAAGAATTATCACAGTATACAAAGCAAAGAGAACAATAACACATCTGGGGTTGGGTTAATAATAACTTCTTTTTTCTGAAGTTAGAAACTTACCATACATTTGCCTCTCGCCAACCATCTAACTCTGGTTTTGGGAAATACAGCCCTTTTTAGTGCACAAGGCTAATAGGAAGACCTCTCCTTTCCATCCCTGAGGCCTTTGGTATGTATAGTTATGGACTAAATGTGTTCACTCTCATAACTTCTTGCATAAAAGGACTTCTGGAATTGCATAAAAATGTAAGAGGAAAAAATCCATTGAAAAAATTTAACTGATTTGGACCGAATTACCTCACATGCTTTAAAACACTCGACCATGTGAACTGGTAGCTACAGTATAATAATCTATTCATTCATGGACATTTATTTACATGAGCCAGTGGTTAGCTTGCTGGCTTGAGTAGCAATGCTGCATCACCAAGTACCAGTAAGCATCTTGCTGCCTGTCTGACCACATTTTTCCAAACCAGCATTACAATTGATGCAGACTTTGACGTTTGAAATCATTGGACCAGCCTAAACAATAGCATGTATCAGATTCCCAATGCTATATTCCACTTGTAGGACCTTTTTTGCATAAACGTATACATTTATCCCAGTGCAAGTATTTGATGTTTGAAGATTTACTGCTGCCATGATCAGTCTTAAAACTAATGTTGTCTCATCTAGTTGCTGACTGGTTCTGCCATTCTGTTGCCTCTTGGAAACACTATTCCAGAAACTACTTCCATGCTAGTCTCAGCAAAATGAAAATAAGCAGCAAGTCTGGTTTATACCAGGCAAAGGATTTGTAGCCTTTCTTGAGACTGACGATGGGTGCAGACAGACATGAAAGAATCAGCATAGGATGGTGGAAATTGCCATAGCTTTGCACTCACACCCAACCACCACCAGTTTCCCCCCTAAAACACAAAATTCCAATATTTTTTCTTATAATTTCAGGATAAACCTTTGTGTTTCACAGGTGTGTGGAGATTGAGAGATTCTGTCATGCACCTGTACCAGTCCATGCCAGTCGGGATAATGTTCGTCATGACAACAGCTGTCTTTTCAGCCATGTCTCCTTATTCATTCCTTTGGTCGTCCTTCACTCATTCATCCATCCATCCACCCATCCATCCATCTATCCATCTCTCCATCTACTCGTTCCATCCATCTGTCTCTCTGAGGTCTCTGTACTCCCCCCACCCTTTATCCTTGGGCTCCCCTTCACAAAGGAAACCCTCAGCCCCATCTCTAGTCTTCCTCTGCTCTAATCCACCCTTCATCTGCCCCTCTCTGTCTCCCATCCCCATCCCATCCCCGTCACCGTCTCGTCCTGTCAGCTGGTTATGAGTCTGTCACACTCTGTTCCTCTAGCTCTGATCAGTACTGACGTTGTTTACACACAAACACACACACACACACACACACAATAAAACCAATAAAGTAATATCCCCCTCTGTATTCTTTTTTTTAAAATTGTGAACACAATATGTAAAGCCAAGCTGTTATTATCACTATTATTTAACTAACCATGTTTTACTGATATTCTTTAGCTTTGTTGTAAGCTAATGTAAAACAATACTGATGTCAATATTAGATATTTAGTTTTAACTTAAAAACTTATTTACGAATTACGAATTATAGGGCCTACATCAGTTTATCAGAATTGTTTAATTTAAAGCAATGCTCAAACTAAAATGTGAGCAGAACAAAAAAAAGTATTAGGGTGATTTCTCCACAAATCTCGTTTCAATAGAGAGCTGGAGTTGTAGCCTATGTAGATTTGCACGTACAGAAATTAGGCACGTGAAATGAAAGTAAAAAATGTCAGCCCATTGGTGAATCTTTCCATTTGCTGTCTCACGTGCTGTCGAAAAAAAGTCGGAAGAGAGGGAGGGAGAGAGAGAGCGAGAGCGAGAGAGGGGCCAGAACGCGCCTTCGCCTGATTAGCTCTCCAAACTATGCCCGCGCTCGTTGTAGCGCACGCGCCTCTACCTGCAGCGGAATTCAACTGAAAGGTGCGTACATCTCCACGAACATTTTAGTAAGTAAAGTTGCATCAAGTGGTGTGTTTCAGTGCTTTTTAACTGTTTGTTAACAGGGTGGTGCTATATTGTCAAAAAATTATAAGAAAAGGGAACTTTACGATTCCTAAATCGTCTCTCATATCTACAGGTGTGCGCCACAGTTTGGCGGCAGATTGAGAAGGGTGGATAGAACGGAGAAGACTTAAGTTCCACCAAGTCAAAGTCGGTCCCTCGGGGAGACACTTTTCTGGAGCGTGGGGAGAGGTCGGAAAAGAGAGGAGTTGTAAGAGAGGGAGAGGGGTCCCGTTATCTCCAGCATGATGTCCTACATAAAGCAACCTCACTACGCAGTGAACGGGTTAACGCTCTCAGCACCAGGCATGGATCTTCTCCACACAGCCGTCGGCTACCCAGGTAATATTTGCTAATATTTGTTATTTTATCATCGTATAATAATAAATCAGCGGATTAAACGAAAATTTTACGAAGCGACAAACCAAAACGTTTAACCTCAAGATTTCGAAGTTACAAAAAAAATATTAATTTTGGCGCTATAGGTTTCAGAATAAAAAATTTCGACACAACCAAATTGTCGTTTTGCATAACAACATTATGATAATAAAAGGAAGATATTTAATTTTTCACTTTGCCTAACCTATCAATTATAAATCGCAATTCGTTTCTGACCATGGAAACCGAGAAATTGTTTCATGGAGTTACGTTGTGTGTTTACTGGCTACAAAACAAACAAACAAACAAACAAAAAACAGACTAGACTTTAATTCGAAAAATTAGATAGCCGAAGTTGTCCCTTATATTGTTATGAACGCGTTCGGTCTTGCGTTTCGACCTGTGGAAACATTTGGGAGCGCAAATTGTGTTATAGCCTAGGCTTCTCCTGGCTTGCTAAATGAAGTTGCGATATTGGTTATAAACGAGAACTGATGTGAACGTAGTGCCCAAGGTAAAGAACAATTCGATGCTGTCGTCAGACCTTTGTGTAATTTAAGTGAAGAAAAACATTTGCCCTGTAATACGTAAGAATTCCACTGGAAATCGAATAAAAAACATTGGTGTTGGTTGAAGAGTTTTGCGCATGGAGAATTAGTGTAAAAAAAATGTGATGATCTAAAGCACATTTACACTAATTAACTACACTCCAATCTGTGAAGTTATGTGAGTTTCTCTTAATTTTGTTACAAGGTGTCAGCAAAGGGAAGCTATGGAGATGTTTTGCAGGAGTGTAGCCTACTGTTTAGAGAGTGCAGTACGTTAAGTAATAATAATCTGTTGTTATCATGTTGTGATGTATAAAATATTATAGGAGATTTAAAAAATAATTTACATTTTTCTGTCATAAAACAGCCACCGCCTATTGTTAATTAGCATACATGTATTGCGCCCTACAGCCTACTCTCAGTGTAAAAGGTGGGTGACGCTTTAGAGTTTACAACTGCACCTTATTTCTGGTGAGACAGGTGACCTGACAAACCAGCGGCTTCAATGAAATTCTTTGACCGCAATAACACATTGTGACCTGTAGAGACATCACCAGTGTGCGAAGAATACATAATTAAACAAAAAATAAAATCAAAATAAAAGTTATTTGTTAAATAATTCGTTAATGAAGTCAAAAATATATATTGTTTATTTTTTTGTTTGTAACATGGTAAGCTGCCATTTTTCCCCTCACTGCAAGCATGTAGAGCTACATGTAGCTGAATCAGAATTGCATGCATAGCCTACATCATTGTTACATAATTTTAAAAACATTTTGTTATGTTGTTCCTTTGTATATAATGTATTTTACAACAGTCAGCAGATAAGAACCTATAGGTCTTTGTCACAGGGTTCAGGGAAAAAAAATAGTTTTCTAGTGAATGTTCTGGTGAATAATCTATAGGCAAAAACGTCTGCCACTCTTGCTAAGGATTTTATAACACAAGCAACAAAATATAAGAGGTGTGGGAGTTCTTGCCACTGTGTGTGTGTTTTCTTTTTTGTCTTTCAAAGATCACATAGCTTTAAAATAGATTCATGCAAGTCAAAATGGCTATTATTCCCGTTACATTCTTTCACACTATCATGAATGCATATAGGCTACATTGATTAACTAGACAGATAGATAGACAGATAGATAGATATTTGTATGATTTATGCTATTTTGCCTTCTGTTTAATTTTTATCTCTTCCAATTTCTATCTGATATTTATGCTTCCTGATTCATTTGATCTTCCTGATTCATTTGATCCTAACATAAATTTTTTATACAATACATGACCATTTTCTGGCCTATTCCTGTCATATGATATTAATGTATTCTTATTCTTCACTCCTCCTCAGCCACCCCTCGTAAGCAGCGTCGGGAACGCACCACTTTCACACGGACCCAGCTGGACATCCTGGAGGCACTCTTCACCAAGACCCGCTACCCAGACATCTTCATGAGGGAGGAGGTGGCCCTCAAAATCAACCTGCCTGAGTCCAGAGTGCAGGTAAGAACAACAACAACAAGATACCCCGCCCCACACACACATTTATACACACAAACACACACACACACACACACACACAAACACACACAGACCTGTGGAGAACATTGCTGATTGATTTATTGATTGATTGATAATAATATATAATAATATATTGATCATTTATAATATAAATTTCAACTGAACAGCACATCAGTGTCATACATAAAATGAATAAATTGCCAGGGATAGCACATTAAATTATTTCCATCATGGTTCCTAAGGGCAGGGGCAAGAGGACAAGAAATTCAACATGTCAAAACGAAATCTCTTACAAGTTTAACATGCAGGACAGAATAGGATGGAGTGTGGGGATAACACACCTGGATAAATAAATGGTCAGAATAAGTGGGAAGCCTCCAAAAAAGAGAGATTTTTAGCTCGACCATTTGACACTTCTGTAGGGAGAGTTATCACTTCTTCTGAATCTTTACTTCCCAATATTCACTAGTGGTGAATAGAGCTGTGAACGGTGGGGCACAACAAACAGGAAAACATTTGCCTCTTTGTGTCTATCTTTATTAATTCTCTTTATTTATTGAAAATAAAGATAATTAATTCAAAATAAAACAGCAACACTTAAACCACATCATTAGCCTTACATAGCAATAATGGCCTTATCTGATCGAGAGGAGTGGGATGTAATGTAATGTGGATTCAGTGTGCAAACAAAAATTTTAAAGTCGTTAATTTGATGGGGTGATGGGGCTTGAAATTTCCCCTCTAAAGTGGGTAATGACAGAAAAGGTTTGAGAACCATTGCTCTGGGTTCTATTACCCACTAAACCCCGTATTTGAAATATTTTTCGAGTATTAACAGATGGACAGATGAAAGAAAGCATGTGAACGATAGCAGACAGCAAATAGAGGGAACCCTACCTGAGGGACTGAGTTATGCCCTTATCAATCTGAGCTCAGTTTCCTAAAAACATCATTTGAAGTAGTTCATTACGTTCGACCATTTTTTCAAAAAAGCGTTGTTGCTTAAGAACATTATGAAAACAAGGTTTACGTCAATAACGTTCACACCACAAGCTGTTTGGGAAATACAAAGTTCTATCATAGAGAACATGCTTGGATGCATCTGAAACTGGAGGTCAAGCCTGGTTTGTTTGATGTAAATCTTTTCAGACAGTATATGTGAGATAAAATAACACCGAGATCTATGCAGTAGCTATGAATGGTATCTATCCATGGACCTATGTGAGTTGCCCATCTTCGGTATACACATATGCCGTATGCCTAACAAGATGCAGACACTTAAAGCTCTTTGGGACTGTGTTATCTATACGGCACCATATCTGTATGATAGTTCCGTTAACTTTTGGAGGAACCATACAACATGTATTGGCACTGCATGGAACTAGAATGAGTCAGGACATTTAATGGGGCTTTTTTCATACAGGTGAGACTAGCTTGACTCACTGGCACACTATGACGCCTGCCACAGGATTGTGTAAAGCCTGGTAGTGTCGTCAGCTTGACCTTCATTACCAGCTAGTGTTACTCACCTTCAAAGGCTTTCTGCTAACTTCATTAGTCTTGCTCACCTCACTACCTGTATTATGTTATCTACACACACACATAAATACAAACACATACATACACACACACACACACACACACACACACACACACACACACACACACACACATTAACTGATCAGTTGCAATCCTTATGTCTCTTTCATATTTCCCTCTTAATCCTTATCTCCATCTCTCAATCACTTTCTATCTCTCTTTTGTTCCTTTCCTCCTCTCTCTCAGGTATGGTTCAAAAACCGCAGGGCTAAGTGCCGTCAGCAACAGCAGCAATCCAGCGGTCAGCCCAAGCCTCGCCCACCAAAGAAGAAGTCCTCCCCTCCCCCAGAGCTGACCGCCGACCCGGGCGCCAGTGCCCAGGTGGCGCCACCACCTGCACCTGCCGTGGTGCCCAGCGCAAGCGTGGGCGCGGCAGCCGTGTCGGTGTGGAGCCCCACTTCGCTGTCGCCCCTCTCCGACCCGCTCTGCAGCTCCACCACGCCCTGCATGCAGCGGCCGGCGCCGTACCCCATGAGCTACGGCCAGCCGACCACCTACAGCCAGGGTTATGGCTCCTCGCCCTACTTCAGCGGCCTCGACTGCAGCCCCTACCTGTCCCCCATGACCTCTCAGCTGTCCAGTGGTGGCGGCGCCCTCAGCCCCCTCACTGTGCCCTCCATGAGCGGCTCGCTTAGCCAGTCACCATCGCTCTCCTCCCAGGGTTACGGTGCCTCTTCGCTGGGCTTCAGCTCTGTCGACTGCCTGGACTACAAGGACCAGCAGGCCTGGAAACTCAACTTCAGCACCGTGGACTGCCTGGACCACAAGTTTCAGGTGCTGTAGAGGGATGATGACGCCAACCGGGGAGAAGTGATAGCAAGAGCAAAAAAGAAAGAAAAGAAAAGTAATGGAGCAAGCAAAGTAGAGAGAGAGAAAGAATGAACAAAGAAGAGAGAAAAGAGAAGAGTGAAGAAAGGAAGACATGACTTGAGTGAGTGAAATGATAAAAAAAAAAACTGTTAACAAACCCATTGCTGAAATAACTGCTACTGGACAGGATCTCATTTATCATATAAGCAAACAGTCAACTTTGAGAGGAGGAAGGCCGAGGAGAGGCGGCCATTTTAAGTCCTCTGAATCTTTTGGACAGAAGATGGCACTCCTCTGAGAGGCCATCCTGACAGGATAGTTCTAGACTACACCTGCTGCGACTTCTACCGGCACCCAACATGAACCTCTGACTCTCACACACACACACTTGAAACACTGCACACACATGCACTGGTATAGGTACACACACACACACATGCATACACGAATATACCATCACATATGAAATATAATACACATGCTCATGTCCACTGTTAACATACACACACACACACACACACACACACACACACACACACACACACACACACACACACACACACACACACACAGAGGGTGGGGTAGGGTGCAGGGGTTGTCTATTCATGAGGCTTTGTTGTCAGCCAGCCATGTTTTTCTCACACACTTCCTGTCTTTCCTGGGAAGTTTTAGGAGTTTGTGTGTTGTGCTATTAGCTGATCGTTATTTGTTATTAACTTAAATTATTACTGGAAACATTATGTATTCTCATGTTTTTATTTTAGTTGATTAAGTAATCATTAAAGTTAAGTTGTTGCTGCAGTAAAATCTGAGTTGCTTGTTGTTGATGTTTTATTGTGTGTCAGTCAGCATGGCTCTAACCTGATGTGTTGCTGTAGGATATGAGGCTTTCAATTAAGAGAAGAAACTGAAAAACAGCTTGCAGAGAGGCTGTGAGGGATAGCAATGAATGGTGCTATCCAACAAGATCCACGTATTTTTACTGCCCTCTTTCTTGACCCTGTTTGCAGTTTTTGGGATCATCTTTTGGACAGAGACAAAGTCATCTTTGTAGCTTGGGTTGGGGGGGGGGGGGTTCAGACACCTATTGCTGTAAGTATCCCACCTTAAGCAACTTTGTTTTTTTAACCAGACCACCTGTACTTCAATAGCCGATGTATGAAAGATTAAGTCAATATCTGACATATGTGCGTCTCTGTATCTAAACTGTTGAACACCCAAGGAGCTCAGTGACTGTAGTGCAGCATTGCATTGTGCTGTACGGCGGGAACAGCCTGGGATCCCCTGACTGGCTTACCTGCCCTACACTCTCTCACCTCAGCAAACCCTGAGCAATCAAGGCAACAGCAAACAAGACTTCACATGCCTGAGGATTTAACCCACAACTTTTAAACACTTGACAGTCGAGGAAAGGTTTTAGAAGCAACATATCTTCTTGCCAGCTGGCAAAAGCTTTGAAAAGGTTACCTTTTCAGTTTTCCATTCCATCAGTATTTCCTTACTGAATGACTCCTCTTTTTAATGAAAATTTGTTTTTGCCTTTTTTGCTTGTAGTTTCTGCCTTACGTGAATGTGTTGTTGGAGGTCATCAAGTAGCAACCCCCTCTGAACATGTTAAAGCAGAGTGTGGTAATAAAAGTGTGGAGCAGTCACCACCAATTAGCAAATAGCTGACAACACGAGCACATGGGTGGGGCTTAGATGTGTTGCCATGGAAATGTCTGGTCAGCCATATTGTTGTCTAACAGGCTGTGAGCATGGCTCCACCCCATGTGGCAAGGGTGGAGGTTATTTTTGCTGATGACCCAGAGACCAGTGCAATCCTCTTACACCCCCTCTGATATACCCTAAAGGACTTACAGCAGCTTACAGCACCCTTTTCCCTCCCCCAGCCTTACATCTCTCCTCTCCTCCTATCTATCTATCTATCTATCTATCTATCTATCTACTATCTATCTATCTATCTATCTATCTATGTATCTGTGTGATGTTATCAATCAAATCCTGTCATCAGTTTTATGCTCAAAACCATTTTAAAAACACTGAAGTTATACCATCTGTCCTGGTCAAAAATGTCTTTCTTTTCTTCCAAACCTGCCACAAATCTGCTGCAGATGTAGCATCCAATCACAAAATTAGAAATTTAACCCACTGGTTGGAAAAACTGCAGTCAAATTGATTAATTGACTTAAACATTCTTTTGTGTTTGAGGAATCATAGGTGATATGGCCTGAGAGGTGTCATCAGATTCTGTCCAGGGACTTCACCATACATTCCTCCCTCAAAGCCATCCTCTCACAGAGAAAAGCAAAGCTGTGATCTTAAGCTTAGAGAAAAGCAAAGCTGTGATCTTAAGCGTTAGCAGTGTAACAGTGACACACCTTTTCATTCAGATTCAGAATCCAATGAACAAACTTAAAGATTTTGTGGATGCTCTCAGATGCACAAAAGCTAATCCATCGACACTGTAATAGTGGGCACACATTTACCAGTGGACAGTCAGGTAATGCCTGGGAAGCATTTGTGTTGAGGTGACTTGCTCATTGGCACCTCCTCAACCTTGGATGTGGACATGTAAGATCACAGTTCATTCTCGCACTGCAAACATTTTTTTTCTTACCAACCACCCTTTGGTCACCTGTCTGTACCCTAAATGGTTGTGTACATCTATGCCATTGTCAGATCTTAACAAATCAGACCTGTGAAATCATCCAAAATTTAAACAAAAAAAGAAAACATCCAGTATTCACAAACCCTTCTCATATTTCCTGCTATTGTTCCTCCAGACTGTTGCACAGCCATGCCAGAGGTGTTTTGAATGAATACGTTCATGTAGATTCTACTGCAGCTGAAATATGATATCCTACTGTTTCTAATTGGAAATTTACACCAATGGACACTTCACATTTCTGTCACATTAAGGCAATCACCCAAAACTCTTTATAAAGTGGGTTATAACAACAACAACACAACAATAACAATTGAAAACATCAACCATACTGAATACATAACAATACATTCAATGAACATTTCTTCACACCACCAGCTTTTAACAGCAATATTGGTGATTATCTTCCTGTAAAATGTTGTCCTTTACGAGATTGCATCATACAATCAAACCAAGGAATACAGGAATACTTTTTACAACAAAATCTAACAATATTTCCATCTTAATTTAATCACTTGAGTACATTTGTACTTTCCTTGGACAGTCATGAATATTCTACCAATATTACAAAAAAATTAAATTATTTTAAAAAAAAAACTTGGACACTTGGACATATTATAACAGCCTCCATTTTACATCATAGGCTGGGGGAAAAATGAAAGAAAAAAAAGCAGTGTGCAAATGGAGAGTGTTCACGTAAGAGCACTCCTTTTCCTACTCTCTGTCCGTCTCTCAGCCAGAGATGAGTTGAGTTGGTCCCTCTGTCCCTTCACCCACCCCCACCCCCACCCCTAACACACACACACATCTACTCCTCTTTCTCCTCTCTGCTGCTGCCGCAGAGAGTACACCCTAATCCTACCCTGACCTCAATACACGCATGCAATGTGACCAGGGCCGAGAAACCATGGGCCGCGCGCGTGTGTGTGAGAGAGAGAGAGAGAGAGAGAGAGAGAGAGAGAGATAGAGAATGTGTGTTTATACACGCGTTTGTGTGTGTGTGTGTGTGTGTGTGTGTAAAAGGGAAAGAGAGTTGTTTGTCCATGTGTTGAATAACTATGGACCTATATAAGTGTGTGTATGTGTGTGTGTGTGCACGCGTGTGTTCCGGCTTAAATATATTGCTGTTGATTCAAAGGCAGATGAGTAGTTGGCTACACAAAAACTACCCTTCCAACACATTTCTGGCGGAAAACTGACAATAACTTGGTCCCTGTCTACAAAAACACTGATTTGACATGATAATTGATGTGGCTATCTTGAGCCAACTATGCTTTGCTGTTGTATTATGCACCAGGTTGTATAGCATGGTCATTATGGGAGATCTCCAACTAATATCACAAATAGTTAATTTTCTTTTTCCGTGTATAACTGAATGTGCCCACATTTGCCCAGGGTATTTCCTGGGCACTATAATGTACTCCCCACCATGTTCTCTTTGAACCCTTCTTCACCTTTACCTGAGGCAGTGCACAGAGAGAGACAGACATGGCCAAGGGGTTTGAATATTAGTATCATTGCATCAAATATTTTAATTTAGATTTCACAAAAGCTGATATGAAAAGGGAAATCCCACTACAAGGGGGAATACACCTGAAGATCTACTCTCAATAAGAAATACGCAAGATGTTGCGTTGGAAACCTCTTTTAAGGGGTGAATAGGCCATTTCTGCCTGTGTTAAGCTGGTTTGAAAAAGGTCAGCAGTTTTGCACCCTCCTTCCCCCTGCTAATTAGCTCATCACATCTCTGCCAGGTGGTCCCGGACATCTCTGCAAGGCCATCTGAGGGGTCAGTAAGGTGAGGTCTAAACAGAGCTTGCATTCTGGTCCCAGCTGCAGATTGTTCTGGTCCCAAATGAGGCCAACTCTGTTACAATGCATCAAAAGACAAGTTATGTTTAAACATTACATGGTCCCTAATAATACTACTACTACTACTACAACAACTACTACTACTACTACTAATAATAATAATAGTAATAATAACAAATTTTTCACTCCGGGAAGGTCTCTGGTTTCAGAAAATGTTAGAGGCCATATGTGACTTAGTGACTGAGTCTTGTGTGCTTCATTAAACCTCTCCACACAAATGCGAGCAGATCACTGCAGGATGACTGTACCATTATTTCTATTGTCATGCTGCAGTAGATATTCTTCCTGCAGCCATCTGTTTCCCCTCATCATCCCCTTTAGAACTAGTTATAAACAACTCCTGTGAAACTGGCTTATTCCCAAGGATGCAGCTACAAATGTTGCGCCCTATAAAATACTACTGGGAGTATAATAATATAAATAATAATAATAATAATAATGGGTGTTTAATATGGGGCCCTCCTTATCTTGTTAGCCTACTGGCAACCCCCTACCCTTATGGCACCCTTGCACATCCCTGCTAGCGCCCACCTGTGTAGCATACCCTCCTTGCCTGTCCCTGCTCCAACCCCAAAGACTGCTGAAGTTGGTGCGCTGTGCTCCCAAGGCTGTGGATCTGCTAATCACGTGTCCAGTTCAGATAATTAGGAGCGACACAGACGGGTTCAGTAGGTATGCAGAGCAGGCACAGATGGAAGACATGCTGTCCTGGGAGAGCCAGGAGCAAGACTGGCACCTACTGTGTGCCGTGGCCAAGGCTCTATGAGGCTTAAGCCTTGGAGTCTGAAAAGTACCAAGAAATACAATTTATTGTCTTATGATACATGGAAGGCATAACTACGTAAGAATGAAATGCTGGATTGAATTCTTTGCCCAGGTCTAGTGTGTTTTACAAAAGGATGAGTATGTGTTTTTAAAATTTTTTGTATGTATTTTTGTTTTAGTAAATGTGTTTCTGTGAATGCTTTCATACACCATTTTTTGCCACAAAAGAAGAATGCACAACCAATTTCAAATAAAAATATTTTGTAGCAGTTGAGAATTTTAACTTGCCTTCAGATTTCAATCAAAGACTCTTTACTGTAACTCAAACAATAGACCTCTCACAGCTGCCCACTTGTAAAAAGAGAGAGGCAAAGAGAAGGAGGAAATCAACATTCACACCATAGACCCCATGGGAACTTTTTCAAGGTTACTTTAGCTATGCCTAAAGTTTCCCATGTCGTCTTAAAGATCAAATTCAAGTTCTTTTCAGGGACTTTCTAAGCCCAGCTCCCCAAATGCAAAGAGCCAATACAGCAATGCAAATTATTGCTACTACTGTGATGGCAGACAATGTAACTTTTTCAAAAACGAAAGATATAAATTAAACCCTTTTCACTGACCCCCTGTCTGTTTATGTCTAATTTCTAAATAAAATTAAATTTCTTTCAAGGATTCTGGCTTGTGAGAACCCTGCGTAATAGCTTCCAACCAAATTATGCCATGTATATGAGCAGACTGGGCAAGATGTTCAGCCTCTGAATGTTATGACCATTTTCTGTTTGAGAATGCACATAATTTCTCATAATAATTTCAGTAATTTCAAAATTTTACTCTCAATCATCCTGAAAGGCAAGACATCAGTTGTCACTTAACATTTTAAACTGTATATTTGTACATTGGACATTTAAAATGTATTACTTCAAAGCCCTATAATACTGAAATTGTGAGTAAGTCAAATGACTCAGACGACACAGAGGTATCACTTATTTGACAATAACTGTCAATAATAACGGTTAAAGCAGATATGATTGCACCTTTATGGTCAAGATTATTTCTAATTTTTTCTTGTAATTTCTGTATTTTCTCACTCTCTTCCATTCCTTCACAAAATGTTACAACATTCTTTCCCCTCCCTATCTCAAAAATATGGCAAAGCAACACAAAGTATGTAAGCTAGTGATAAAATGCTTCATGACACCCAAAATCTATGCCTTATCTGTGATGCCATGCTCAAGCAATCCCAAATGTGTGCACAGACCAGTGAGAAACGTATTTTAGGAAATTACAAAAGAAGCACATTTTGTGTAACATCTATTTATTACCACCATAGTATGAGAAATTTGGAAAATACAAAGATCAGCTTATTTAAACTTCTGAAAATACCGAAAACCGAAACAAACAAAAAAAAAGAATGAAATTACAACATGAAGTTATACTGTGTATCGCAAACGTGAAAAGAAACAGGAGTCTACAATCAAGTCTACAGATAGAGTGGATGTAGAGACTAAATGCAAGAATAACTGTTTTTGCTACACTCTTGTGAAACCTAATGCCGATCTGAAAGAGGTGTGAGGGGAAGGGAGCGAGAGTAGAATGCCTGATTACCAGTGACACAGTGAATGAGATGCTGGGCTAGAGTGCCCCCCTGTGGCTGCCAGAGTGTAAAACAGGGGGGAAGAAGATCGGCTCCTACTAAACAGAAAATAATTTTAATAGTAATAATAATAATAAAAAAAAACATTATATATGTGATTTATCACGCTCTTCTGCTAACAGTGGTAAAAAGAAATTTTGTATGCAATGTATCATAATAAAAAAGAGAAAAAAAGACACCATATCAACATTTATAGTAATCATCAATATTTTAAGTAACAACTTTCAACCAATAGATGCAGGTCTGCAGTTGAATACTAAATATGCACGGCTGATCAGGGACCACACACCACCACCATGAGAGAAGAGCTGACCCACCACACAGGAATATGTGTGTGTGTGTGTTTAGGTTGGGTGTGTTTAGGGATGTTATGACCGTAATGGACCAGAAGGTCCAGTTCTGTCCAGCCCAATGTCTGATGACAAGACAATAAGGATGGAATCTAAGAGATGCAAAACAAAGGATACTTGTTTTACTGTGAGTGTGTATGTTTGTGTGTATGAGGACGGGCCAGAGGAACAGTGGAGTCATGTGACATCCTGAGCGGAACACGGGGTTAGCGTAATTTAGCACCCTGCTGTGGAAGTTACTGCTCCCCTTTAGCAGACTAACCCCTGTCCTCACCTCTACTTGGCTCTCTGATGTGTATGTTCGTGTTTCTGTGTGTGTGTGTGTGTGTGTTTCTGTGTGTGATCGTTCAAGGGTAGCCCTTCTCTGGCACACAAACATGATAATGTGTTAATGAGAACCTCGTTTACTCACCAATCGTATATATGTGTGCGCATGCTCTTGCTTGAACACGTGCGTGTGTGCTTGCGTACATTTGTCTGTGTGAGTGTGTATGTTTTAAGTATGCCTGCATGCTGGGGCGAGTCCCTGATCAGAAGCACCTGTTTTTACATGCACATAAAGGTACCCTACCCGCCTGCGGCAGACACAGACGGAGACTAAGAGACTGGACTTATACACAACCTCTCATCATGATCACTGATACTCTAAACTCTACCAAGAAGAAGGGACAAAGGGAGAAGAGGAGGAGGCAGGAAGGAAAAAGGGAGGCAGTAAGGAGGAATAGAAAGAGAGAAGGGGGTTGGCCATGGGGGGGAGGGTGCGGAGGGGTGCATTTAAGCACGCTCCCCACGGATACGACGAGCCAGCTGGATGTCTTTGGGCATGATGGTGACACGCTTGGCGTGGATGGCGCACAGGTTGGTGTCCTCAAACAGACCCACCAGGTATGCCTCACTAGCCTCCTGCAGAAACACACAAAGAAAGAAACATTTTCAGCATCTAAGACAAATCACAAAATAGGGGCCTCATGCAAATACAGAGAAACTTAGTTTTGATCATACCAAATTTTCCTCTGTATTTACATTACATTACATTTATGCATTTAGCAGACGCTTTTATCCATAGCGACTTACATTTGTCAACTATCAATTGTTCAGGGCCAGTCACCCCTAGAGCAACTTAGGGTTAAGTGCCTTGCTCAGGGGCACAACAGTGGCAGCTGGGATTTGAACCCTCAACTTTTCAGGCTACTTGCACACTATCCAGGTTCCTTAACCGCTACGCTACCACCTGCCCTATTACTTTACTTTGCTCACAACCTCATGCACAGATACTGTTTGTGTCTGTGTGTGTGTGTGTGTGTGTGTGTGTGTGTGTGCCAAACTGAGGTAGCAATTTAGCTCAAACTTCACTGGACAAACCTGCAGAGCTCCAATGGCTGCGCTCTGGAAACGAAGGTCAGTCTTGAAGTCCTGGGCGATCTCTCTCACCAGACGCTGGAAGGGCAGCTTGCGGATCAGCAGCTCAGTGGACTTCTGATACCGACGGATCTCACGCAGAGCCACAGTTCCAGGCCTGGGAACAAAGATGACGTTAGGGCACAAAGACAAAGTCCGGGAAGGACCTAAAATTTAAGCCCATTAAGCCATTTAAGCCCATTTAAGCATCAGCACAAATGTGGTTAAACGCAGCTTCGCAATTATAAAACATCTCAATTTCTGCTGTGCTGATGTGCTGAAATGCAAAAAGTGAGAACTTTTCCAACATGGCTTTGAGTCATTCACACCACCCTCCATACATCCACTCACAAAGACACACGCTCACACTCACCTGTAACGATGAGGCTTCTTCACTCCACCAGTAGATGGCGCACTCTTGCGGGCAGCTTTGGTGGCCAGCTGCTTACGGGGAGCTTTGCCTCCAGTAGATTTACGGGCGGTCTGCTTAGTACGAGCCATGTCTTCTGCTCACCTGTGTCAGACAAAAAAGGTGAGAATGAGTACCGTACGGGTGAGGGGGGTATAATGGATCCAAGCAGAAGATACAGAAAACTTAAGGCAAAACATAGATTATGTGGTTGTATCTGTGTGAACTTGAGGGAGCTCACAGCTTCAGAAAACCAGAAAGCTCAGCTCAGACGTCTAACGCCATCAAATGACTTGCGTGTCTGACTCTTGGTTTATAATTTATTGCTCAGCTACCATTGACTGTCAAAAACTCATGTCCCTTTATTTTTATTCTTGTATCTCTTACATAAAGAATTTTTCATGTTTAAAAAAAAAACAAAATATTTTTTTTTATTTATTACCAGACCACACAAAGAGTATACATAAATACTGTTCCATGTTGTCATTACGTAATTACAACATATTTATACATCAGCTGTCTGCCAGTGCAATCCAATTAAGACTCTGAATGTGGAACTGCACAGCTATGTTAAGTTGTGACCCCAAATACTATTTCGGGCAAGTGCCTGTCACAGAAAAAAAAATAAACGCAGGCGCAAGGCCAATCCCCATCAATCAAAATCCCTTTTGACGAATGGAATTGGCTTGTATAATATCAACAAAATGCTGACCAATGAAATAGGGCTTGAGTCTTTCTATGCCAATCAGAAATGCCCCTCTGAATAGTAGGGCGGGCCATCTCCCAAAAGTTCCGCCTTTAACCGCAAGATTATGGCCGCAATTTGAACGGCAACTGAAGGGAAGCTGTAGATATGCACGCTCGGTGACGGCACAAAGTTTTTTAAAAATATTAAGAACGGCTTGGTGCATAAACCAAAAAACAGACAGAAACTAGACATATGCCTTAGAGGTATGTAAAATGCTATTTTGAAGCGGTGTCGAACTAAGCTTTACAGAGAACGATCGAAGCAAACATACACATAGTGGGACGGATTTTCTGTCTTCCTCGACTGGAAGTAGAGAGCCTATTTTCTCTGCCAGCGTCTCGCCGACGGATTTCTCTTTCTCACACGATGGAAATATAACATTTTCTACATCTATAAAGAAAAATAACCACACCAAAAGTGCCCTAAAGCTTTTAAAAGTGACTTAAAAAAGAATTTACGATACATTATGCCACTTACCTTGGGTGAATTTAAACAATTTCCCGCTGAGAAAAATGTGTAGTGCTTGTCTGTACTGTCAGTATTTACTATCTCTCACACAATGGCCAGAGCAGAGCGGCAAAATGGCCGCCGTGTCAATCACTTTCCTCCCGTCATGCATCGGAAAACATTGTAAACAGTGAATTTTACCTCCATAAAACAGACCTGGCGGTAGAAGCCATGGAAGAAGGAAAAGGTCACTCTACATACTTTTTTATGGTCAAGCATAAGCCAACATACATTTTCTTCTGGTGGGAATTAAACAAACAAAAAGGAAAAACAATGAAGACTGTGAAAAGCAAAAACACAAGATAATGCATGCTTTACAGATTGTACAGGAATATGAAATGGCCATATTGGCATATATTTTAGTCTACAAGTGTTTTTCTTATGATTTTAGCAGGCTAGCCAAACCTATGTGCACATAAACTTATAGTATAACACGATAGATCAGGATTTAAAAATGACATTGCTTTACTAGACTAATATCCTTATTTTAGGCAATGTGTTTTCAACAGTGTTTCACATCTCATTGTAGGTAGGAAATTATTTTTCAAAGCCAAAAGAAGCATTCTTTATTAATATAATTTTCTTCTTTGCAATTATCCTATTTTTATTTTTTAATGGTAAAATCCCTGAAAGTAATTTCACCTTAAACTTCAATTCAAATGAAAAACAAAAATAATAATAAGAGAAACCAATAATCAGAGAAACCAAAATCAAATACTATCCTCAGCCTATAAGGTGGGTGCACTGGCAACATGTTACAGAAGCCCATTTTAAATAGTTCCAGTTTTAACCATTTTAAATCCAAATGCGGAACCACAGGCCTTTATTATACTATTTAATTGAACATAGGTTGCAAAGTACGCTAGGCATCACCACCAGGTGGCAGCATACACCACTAATCATACATCACACAAACCTTGAACAAAAGATTAGATTAGATATGATTCAACTTTATTGTCATTACACATGTATGCAGAGTAACGAAACACAGTTTAGCATCTAATCAGAAGTACAAATAGCAGAAAGTGCAGAAATATGTACAGTATGTGCAGTATATACAATTAAGGGCGGTGTAAAAGTGGGAATAGATATGTGCAGATTTTGTACAAATAAGTACAGTAAGAGCAGTTATTTACAGATAGGCCAGTGTAAAAGATGGGTATAAATTAGTATTGATTGACAAAAGTGCAATGTGTGGATGAAGTATGTTTATATACAAATGTTCTATACTACTATACACTGACAAATCTACAGATGTACAGATATACAGATGTAATATGGACAAATATACAGGGGTGTAGATATAACAAGATGTCTATACAGATGTATATACTGATGCACAGATGTGTAGAAGAACACAGAAAACACAAAGAACACAAATCTCTTCTTGAACTGATAGTTTGCCTTGGAACACCACCATAACATGGAGGGCAGTCATGAACTGCAACTGTCATTTGATTTTAAAACACTTAATTTAAAATAACCTTTGTGGAGAAAAAAAAAACTTTTTTCATTAGAGTCAAAGACATCATCATTGTTGCCCACCTCAGCAAATGACTTCATTAGTGTTAAGTGAAGTCCTCACCTTTAGTTCTGCGGATCACCCTAATGTTGCAGCTGAAGGTCACAGCCCTAATTGCATCTTAAATAATGTCGTGTGCAGTGTTTTCCGCTTCATGGCATCCTGCTCCTGCTTTTTCAGGGGCATGTGTAGCCATATTTCATTCAACTCTGTGCCTCTCTGTGAAGATCAAGCTGTAGGCTGTTATCCTCTTTCAATTAGCCTGTGTTTTTTCTCTCCCCACTGTCTCTTACGTTCTCTTTTCCTCCCTCTTGTTATATCTTCATTGCCTCAATGATATCAATGATTTAAAGCTCTGTGCGATCTCGGCTCAGGTTCACTGCAGAGCAGAGAAGGGAGAGCATGTTGTTATAATATATATCCAGGTTCTCATTTTACTGGTCTTAGTTAATGGGATAAAGCCTATGTTGTTCGGGTTGTTCTTCATATGGGCATTAATAAAGTATTTATTACATGTTTATGAGTGCTGTATAGCTTGCACTCCCATGACCTACTTACACAATGAAATTGTTAGTATGGTAACATATTCATGTGCATTTCAAAGCAACCTTGAGTGGTGTCTCTGATAAGAGAGGAGAGTGTCTTGTAATTGTTAGTGCAGAGAAGAGCTGCTTCTATTTAACATGAAGTTGAGAGCACTTTGCCCATTGTTTTCTTTATGTTACAGCTCTGTTCCATGATGTAACACTTCATGCACAGAGTATGATCTGAATATTGAAAAGAGTAAGATGCTTAAGTTCATCAGGGTTTAGAGAGCTAATATTTACAAGGACTCTTGCTGTATATAGGTTTGGACAGATGTCGGACGCTGAGGTCAGTTCCATTTTAAACTAACATTTATTCAGATCTCAGCATACAGCCTAGTGTGTTTTTTTCCACATAGGCCTACTTTTTCAGTTTTAAATCCGAAGGGAATTTTAAGTACACATGAGCAAATCAAAACACCAGAATTGAGAGTGTGCTTCTTATGAATAATAAAACACAGAACAATGTGCGGGGATGGGAATAAGGATCTTACACCACTTGTTCTGGTAAGAACAGCAAGAGCATGTGGGTTAATATCAGTAAAGTAAACTTGTTTGTTTTAATCCCAAGACTTTTTTTTCTCTTTCTCTCCGCCCCCATCCCACTATGAGCAGAGTGAGGTATTTTATAGTGTTGAGGCCTTTCATATTCACCTGAGACACCAAATTCCCACCAGCTGACCTTTGGTGTCCATATCATCTGTCTCCTGACTAGATTCTGATTCTGACAAGTCCATTATTGATTTATTAGCTTTGGAGGCTAGGCTGAAATCACAAGATTTGGGTAAAAGTCTACCTATCTGAGTGTCAGTGACATCAAATGCAGTATATTCTGTTTCTTCTATTATAGAATTAAGAACACAGAGTTGTAAGTTCAAGTGTGTGTGTGTATGTGTGTGTGTCAGAGAGCTGTGTAATATGGCTCTCATGGGTCAGTGGAGACACACCTGCGCCTCCTCCTGCCGTGAGTTAGTTAAATCGGGGAGTGATGAGCCATCTTACTGCTATTACCCATAATTCTCTCTGCTAGCCAGCATAACTCTTGCATTATAAGATCAACCTTTAAAATCACAGTCAGTCTCAGTGCTCTGTTTCAAGGAGCTTTTAGCTACAGTGTGACTCCAGTTTTATGCATAGAAATGAGACTGAAAGTGGTTGAGACAATGATGACAATGAAGTCGCATCCACTCTTTTTATTTGAATTGTATTTTTATGCAGAAAGACCTGCTACTCATTCTCTATTTCTCTTTCATTCCCCCTCTCTCCTCTCTACCTTTCCTTCCTTTTTTCTCTTCTGCTCTCCTCTCTTTTCTTTCTTTCTTCCTCCCCTAATTTTTCCCTCACTTACTTCACCATCTCCCCCTCTTTTTTCCCTCAGTCATTTCCTCCTCTGCCTCTCATGCCTTTCTTTTTCTTTTTCTCCATGTTCCTGTCATCTGTCCTCTCTGCATCCTTCCTGCAGTTCCTGGTCACCGCGTCTCAGCCCCCCCAGCATGGCGTGGTGTGGTGTGGCTCAGGTCCCTATCTCCGTGTTTACCAGGCACATCAGTCGCCATGGCCACAAGCCTCCCATGAGCTCTTCCTCCCTAGCACCCTCTCTAATCAGGGGGCGGGGGGGTAGGAGAGAGAGGGAGAGAAAGAGGAGGATGTGCAAAGGAGGGAGAGTGAACAAGGGCAAACGGGTGAGAAAATAGTGAGTCAAACAGACTGGGAGATGGAGGGAATGGAGTAAGAGTGGGGAAGAGAGGGAGAGAGTGTAAGAGAGAAATGAGAGGAGAGAGGAAGCGAGAGAATGAGGGAGGTGAAAAATATGGTTTTGCCAGCCTGTGAGTGTTTCTGTGTGGCTGTGCCTGTGAGTGTATACGTGGTGGAACTGTCCCTCGCCCCACGACTTCATAGGAAGTGATGCAATTACTCTGCATGTCCTGTTACCATGACATCTGAAGCCGTGAGGGGGAGGAGGGGTGGGACATCAATCACATTGTTCTGAGCTCTGGAGGATGATCAGGGAGAGAGTACAGTCACAGTGCTACAGGAGCAGCACTACAGCACAACAACCAAATAGCCACAGCTCGTTTGGCTCAGCGGCCAGCTGCATGATGTCAGACTATTGATCCAGCCACACACACACACACACACACACACGCATGCATTGTCACATTCTTCATTTTCTTCACTCTCAGATTATCAAGTGACCACATGCAGGTCTATTTGTGTGTGTGTGTGTGTGTGTGTGTGTGTGTGTGTGTGTGTGTGTGTGTGTTTGTGTTTATGTTTGCGTGTGCACAAGAGTTGACAACCCTTCCCCCAATGACAAAAATTCTCATCAAATAAACGCATTCAATGTCAGAGAGGATCTAACAGAATACACACGTGCACATGCACACACACACACACACACATACACAGCATCCGCGGGGCAAAGGGATGAGAGGAAATGGAGAGAATGTGAAAGATAAATGGGGGGAAGAAGGGAGGCGGTCCAGAGGAGAAAGAGGTGTGATATTGTGCTGAGCACAGTAGGATGGTGAGATGGGGGGAGGAGAAGGAAAAAAAGGGATGAAAGAGAGAGGGAGAAGAGGGTGGACAGGAAGAGATCAATGATTCCCGTCTTTAATTCTGCTCAGAGGAGAAAGCTACAGTAAAAAAGTGGAGAGAGAGAGGGAGAGAGGGGGAAATATGGTGCAAAAGTGAGGGAGGGAGAAGAGAGAAACAGAGAGATGAGATGAAGGTATACGAGACCATGTGGAGCAGAGGGTGATGACAGAGTATATGAGGGGAACTCATGAACCTACAGTCCCTCAGAGAGAGAGCGTGCACGTACATGCGTGAGAGAGAGAGGACGAGAGGGGCGGGAAGGATGGATGGATCGAGGAAGAGAGGGAAGGCGGGGGGGGGGGGGGGGGGTTAGTGAGATTGATAAGAGATATAGGGAGGAAGAGAAAGAAAATAAGAAAGAGAGAGAGGGGTAAAGAGAGATTGCATGACAGAGAAAAAAGAAGAGGTTAGCAAAAAAGATAAAGTGGACAGAGAGAGTGAGAGAGGAATAGTAATCTGCAGAATCCCTCATTCATGCTGTACATTACACACTACCAGCAGCTGCAGTCAGGCAACCGAGCGCTGTAGCCAGCCCCATTTATATGAGAGAGAGAGAGGACATAGAGAGGATGGGAGAGAGACACCGGCAAAGAGAGAGGGAGAGAGAGGGAGAGAGACACAGGCAAAGAGAGAGAGAGGGAGAGAGGGAGGTAGAGCAGCAGAGGGAGTGTGAGAGAGGGAGGGAGATGGAGAGCAGGTCTGAGAAACAGGGAGAGAGGGAGGGGGCATGCATACGGAGGATGACAGTGATGGAGTGAGCGAGAGAGAGAGCGAGTGAGAAGGCACTGGCGAGCGAGCAGCACTGCTAACGGGAACGATAGGTAGCAGCAGCAGCAGCTGCAGCAGCAGCAGGAGAAGAAGAGAAAGACGCTGAAAGAGAAGAGAAGAGAGGAAAAAAAAGAGAGAAACACAGCCGAGAGGTTGAGGGAAGAGGGCGAGAGAGGGAGCGGAAGGCGGGAGCAGCAGACCCGAGAAAGAAAGAGGAGAAGGGAGAAGAGAAGAAGAGAGAAGAGGAGACGAGAAAGGGAGGAGAAGAGAGGGGAGGAAAGAGTGGTATGGATAGCCTGGCATCTCATCTCATCTGTGGGGGCTGCTGCAGACGTGGCCGCAGGCAATAAGACGAAGCTCCAGCTGTATCCACCACCCAGGTCTGCTGCGCTAACTAACCTTACACTAGCCCTGCCTCAGCACTCGCACGTGTGTGTGTGAGTGTGTGCGCGCGGGTACTCTCCGGTCTGTCTGTGTGTGTGTGTGTGTGTGTGTGTGCGAGGAGGAGCTCGCTGAGGTGTTGATGAGGGGACGTGGAGTATGACATTGACTGCCAGAGCTCCTTTTTTTTCTCAGGGCTTGTCCGTGAGGAGGTGCGAGTGTGTGTTGGATCACCACTGAGCGCAAACCTTAGATGGAGTGGAGGAGACAGCAGTGACACTGCGTGAGTGAGTGGTGTGAGAGTGTGTGAGCTCTGTGATCTGTGTGTGTGTGTGTGTGTGTGTTTGTAGAGGTGAGAAGAGGAGGGGTCAGCTGCGTGCAGAGCTCTTTGTGTGCGTGTGTGCGTGTGTTGGAGGTAGGGCCGGGAAAGGTAGAGACTGAGCACAATGCAAGGACAACACGCCAATGAAAGACAGGGCTAGCGAGGAGAGGGAGAGAGGAGGAGAAGAAGCCAGGAGTCTGGGCGGAGGTCAGTGAACGTGAGGAAGAAAGAAAGAGAGAGGAGAGAGGGAAGAAGAGAAAGAGCGAGATAAGGAGAGAGGGAAGGAAAGAGTGCCGAAGGAGCCGCCGGGCCTGGACATCTGTAGTTTCATCAGGGACTGCAGCAGTAGAGGCTGCAGTTGGAAACAGGAGCAGGAACATACATCTGACAATACATTCACACACACACACACACACACCCACCCCCACGCACACGTCTGACGACACAGTCAAGAAGTAGCCTCTTACCTCACCTGCTCACCTCATTACTCTTCCTCCCACACTCCGTCATCAGCACCCCCCCCCTTCTCACGCCGCATCTCTCCCCTCCTCGACCAGCTGACGGACGAG